>WEIS01067867.1:33535-78825 GCA_013389965.1 Todus mexicanus | reverse complement strand
GGGCGCGCCGGGTGCCGGCGGCGCTTGGCGGCGGCTGCGGCAGAGCGCGGGCGGCGGCGGCAGCGAGCGGAGCGGAGCCGAGCCCGTAGCAGCAGGAGCCGCCATCATGTCTCTTTCCAACAAGCTCACCCTCGACAAGGTGGACGTGAAGGGCAAGCGGGTCGTTATGAGGTGAGGAGCCGAGGCTCGCCGCACGCCTCCCCGCTGTGCGGTCCCTGGTGGAGCGGTTCGGAGGCCTGGCCCGGCCCGGCTCGGCCGCCGCCCTTGTCCGAGCCGGAGGCCTCGGGGCTGTTGGTAGCGCTGCCTCCGGGGATGGAGGAGGCTGAGCCGCCCTCCCTCCTTCCCTCCGTCCCTCCCCGCTGGGCCCTGGGCAGGCCGCGGGGCTGGGCGGGCGCAGCTTCCCCAGGTCACCTCTGTCTGTCTGAGCCAGCTCAGGCCTTCTCTAAACGCCCCCAATTATTTTCTGGGGGTTTTGGTTTCGTGCTTTGGTTTTGTTTGTGTTGGGAAGGCCCAACGTGCCCCTGGAGCTACTCCCTAGAGAAACGTATCTTGTCCTCCTGTGCGGGGCTGGGGGTGGTGTCAGCCCAGGAAGGCTCAGCCCAGGCGGGCTCAGCCCTGGATAGCTCTTGTCCAGACGGGCCCAGCCCGGGAAGGCTCAGCCCTGGATAGCTCAGCCCTGGATGGCTCAGCCCAGGCAAAGCCGGGGTGGCCGGAGTCCAGCGCTGCCCCAGGTGCTCTCTGCTGGGCAGGCTTCGCCTCCCCGGGAGCTGGAACCGCAAGGCTGTGCGTTGGCAAATCTCTGCTTGCACCTGTATCACCCCCAGGCTGGCTGAGGAGGAAATTCCTCAGTTTGCTGTCTTTATTCGCCAGCACTGAAAAAAAAAAAAAAGGCAAGCTTATTCGTCACTTCTTTTCCTTGTTCCTGCAAGTCCCAAAAGCGTTGCAATTAAAAAATGTGGCCCTGGCGAGCTACTCAAAATAATAATTCTGCTTTTTGTAACAAGAGGCGAGCTGTAGCGTGTTGTGGTGTAAAACCCTCAAAGAGGAGTTCGTAGGTTATTATAAATCGTCAGGGTCTGCTGAAAAGGCTGCCGGCTACCAGGAGATAAGAGTGCTGAGGTACATGGTGATATGTGCTGCTCGAAATGCTCGTATTGTGGGATTCTTTGTCCAAGGTCACCATAAAGTCACTGCTCCAGGTCTCTGTTACTCTGCTGGGTGAGGAGGCAGGTATAGCAAAACTCGAACTTCACTTACCTGTGCTCTGTGTCAGGGAACTTTATCCTTTTATTGTGTCTCTCTGAAGTAGTTTCCTAGAAATTTCATTACCAGAAGCACATTACCAAGCCCCCACGATGAATCCTGAAGCAGATAGTTCAGAATCTGCACGCCCTCCCCAAGTCTGGTAGAACAGAAGCTCTTTTTATCTCGGTAGCCACTCATTTTGATTTGTACTTTTGCTTCGTGACTGGTTTTGCCTTTTCTGAGCTGGGTCCCAGAGAAGAGCCGTGCCTTCGCAGAGGAGGGGTCAGCCAGCTCTTCGTCTCCACGTTTCTCTTTGCAGTCCCAAGAGGGGCCACTGAAAGCGAGTGAAACACCAGATGAGGTGCCAACCTTTGCGTTTCCTGCCTGCATCTCCTTTCCCCGAACAGAGTCGCCACGTGCCCTCGGTGCTACTAAAATCGATACCTCTTTTTATCTTACATCAATCAGAATTCTGGGATCCTCATAACCAGTTTCTCCCTCAGTTGTAAAGTGGAATGTTCATGTAAAGTTGGGAACGGGGAGGAGAAAGGGCTCGAGGGGAGCTCAGATTTCAGTTCTCTGCAGCGGGGAGGATGGATGAGCTGGGGCTTTCTTTGTAGTTCCGCAAGCTCTGCTTCTATTCTCTCGCTTTCGAATAATAGCATGATAATGGGGCTTTTCTTTCCCCTTTCTAGAATTTAGCCCACTGTGCTCTGGGGCTCCCAGTTCAATTCCTTTCTGCTCAGCTACTGCATTTTTGCTGACAGCTTTTGTCATCCTTTCAGTCGGTTTCTCGCACTGAACAAGCTGTAAGAGAATTCAGGCAGCCTCCTGGATTTCGTTGTTCTTTAATCTAGATACAGAAGGACGGAGGGTAAATTGTAACAGCCTGTGGTGCTCTCCTCGCTCTGAGATGCTGTTGCAGTCCAGTCGAGGTTCCCTTCCTCAGCTGTGTGAGTAATTTCTTCCTTTGCCGTTACGCAACGCAGCTTCCTGCTGCTGCTCCACTCAGCACATGGGCACAAGGTGCGCTCGCTGATGAAACTCCTCCTTCCATCCCTTCATCTCGCACAAGTAGGGAAGTGTTGCCTCTAGCACCACGTCAGGTCCTCCTGTGGGAGCACGCTCAGCCACAGCACTCGGCTGCAGAGACCTCAGAGCTGAGGAGAACAGGAAATTTGAGGTTCTAGGAGATAACTGGACGGGTTCCGTGAGCCCGCCTGCTTGCCCTAATGCTCTGGCTGAGTATTTCCGAGGCCTCCTTAGAGAACGTGTTGTCACTCTGCTTCCCTTGTGGCTGCTGCAGGCGTGAGCATCAGGAGGTACTGGTGGTGCAGCTTTGCCAAGTCTTTCTGGCAGACGTTTGTTCCCTGTTTGTGTTGTTATTACAAACAGTAATGGTTAATAAAATACTGATTTCAAACCAGAACTTGTGTACAGGGCAGAGGTAAAACCCGCACTCGAATCGTAACCTTGCTCCTCTAGTCAGCACCTTTGCACTCGGGTTCCCTTGTTCTTTGTAAAAGAGATTTGTTGAGTATTGAGTTTTCTTTTTTGTGGTTTTTTTTTTTAGGGTTGACTTCAATGTTCCAATGAAGGATCACAAAATAACCAACAATCAAAGGTGAGCCATAATTTCCATCCCAGCGGAAGCCCTGAGGTCCGTTTTCTCTCTGATTTTAGCCCAGTCCTGTTAGCAGTATCTGCAAAGCTGTCATTGCAATTGGCAGAATTTAGATTACAAAATGCATTTTACTTCCATGTCCTACATCACTTGGAAGATAACAGTGAAACACCAAAACGTGCTGGGACAGAGAATTTTGTTGCTACTTTCTGGACCGTGCTTTAGGGTTTTCCCGGTCCCTAGGAGCAGAGAAGGTTGGGCAAGCTGCGCTCTGTGGGATGGGTTAGACCCCTGGATGTTTGTTCTATCAAGGATAGGTTGCTAAGAAGCCCAGTGTTCCTTCTGGAGCTTTACGGGTGGTGATGAAGAGAGAGAGGCTGAACCAGAGGCGGGATGAACTTAATTGTTCTGCCCAGCTCTTGTGCTCCATTTTTGTTGTCATTCTTGAGGGACAACTCCCAGGGCTCCCGTTTAAGTGCTCGCTAAGTCTCCTTGCCTGGTAAACTCAACTTGAATCCTTTTTAACTTGTTCTTCTCTGCCGTTACAGAATCAAGGCTGCTGTTCCTACCATCAAGCACTGCTTGGATCATGGAGCCAAGTCGGTGGTTTTGATGAGTCACTTGGGGCGCCCGGATGGTGTTCCCATGCCTGACAAGTTCTCCTTGGCCCCGGTAGCTGTGGAGCTTAAAGCGCTTCTGGGCAGGTGAAGTACAAGAGCAGTCCAGCGTGCAGGGATGCTCTCCGTTCTGAAAGGATGTGGGGTGACAGCGTCTGTCTTGTGTTTGCAGGGAGGTGTTGTTCCTGAAGGATTGTGTTGGTCCTGAGGTGGAGAAGGCCTGTGCTAACCCTGCAGCTGGCTCCGTCATCCTGCTAGAGAACCTCCGATTCCATGTAGAAGAAGAAGGGAAAGGGAAGGATGCTTCAGGGAACAAGGTGAAACCTCTAGCCTAGCTTTTGTGCGTGCCTGTTCTGGTCTTGCTCCTTTGTTAGGAGTAAGATGGACAAAATTGCCTTTGGAAGGATGTCGGGGATCTTCAGTCCAACGTGTCCAATCATTTGTACAACGCTGTGCAGAAATTTGAGTCAATTGTGTTGAATTTCCCAGTTGAACCAGCTGAAGTAAAAAGCTACAGGTGTCTCTTCTGAAGGTGGTTTGCAGAAGAAGGGAGAAGGGAGCAAAATAAGGCTGTGCAGGAAATCGGTTGCTGCTTATTAGCCGCTGGTTTGGGATGCTTAAAACAAAAACGAAGATCTTTCAGAGATAGTTTGTTGTCACTGGGACCACATGAGTGACACTTTTTTGGTGGTTATTTGGGTAATTTTTTAATGTAACGTTTAAACATTCTGCAGCATGGGGATTATCCTTTTACAAGGTGTCTGCTCTTCGGAGTAGTCCTCTGGGACCAGGCTGCCTTGCACCTCTGACATTTTCTTGAAGGTCAGGGAGAACAGACAGCTGCTTTTCTTGGCGATGCTGACCCCACTGACTTTACGCAGGCCTTGGCTCCTGTCAGATTTGGTGCGTGGAGTGGAATGCTGGCATCGTGTGGCGCCCTTTGAGCTGACACAGGACTCCTGCAGCTTAGCAAAAGAGCCCGGAGGCTTTGCAGACACAGCGATGAGAAATGGAGCAAGTCTGGGGTTATTCCCCGCTAGAGCTTTGTGCCACGCGTGGCAGGGAGAAGAGTAGGGCAAGAATTTAAGCCGCTTTGGGAAACAGTCCCTTGGTTTTTTGGGTTTCTAGAATTCTCTGTGCGTGCGCCCACAGAAGCGTGTGCTGTGGTTGAGCACAGCAGGAGAGATGAAAGTCAGCGCTGTGGAAATAGCGACCCGGTACAAAACTGCAGATTACTGACTGGAGCTTGGAAACTCCGGCTTTCCAAAGCAGAGGGAGTGTATAATCTGGGCAGTCCCTCTGGCTTAGCTTCTGCTCAGGCTGTGGGGATGAAAGGGCGCCCAAAGCTGCAGTGAGCCCATCTGCTGGGTGTTCCAGGACCTTCCTGCCAGTGTCCCCATGGGGTTCCTGCTGGGTGCTGCAGAGGCCACCTTGGGTGAGCTGGTAAAGCAGAGAGGCACTTGGAGAGGTGGTCACTTGACTGCCAGTCTGGGCTGTTCTTTAAGAGCCAGTGGCTGTAAACTAGATCCAAGCTGGCACTTACTGTCAAAAGTGAGCTCCGCTGCTCTGGTGGGAAAGAAAACTGTGAGCCATCCCATGAAGATTTGGTGGGATGTTTGGAGGATGGAGAAGAAAAATCTTTTAACAGAAACACATCTGTTCTTGCCCACTACACACGAAGCTCAGCTGTGGTGTGCAGGCTATTTCTAACTTAATCCTCGGTGCAGTCGCTAAATCAGTCCTTTACAAGCTCATCTTTTTACCTGTGGCACTTGGAGACCACACTTCTGTTGTTCAGTAAGCGAGCGTGAGTTTGTTTAGCCTTGTTGCATTGTTGCGGTGTCTCCACACGCGATGGGAAATCTGTCAGAGAGAGGCTGAAAGGTTGGTAATGCTGCAGTTTGTTCCTGCTCTGTTGATGGACTAGGAACTACTAGCAGCAGTCCGCAGGCCTGTAACGGCAATCTTGGGGAGTTTTAACGTGGAGCTTAAACCGTTTAACCCTTTTTGTTGCTCTTACTGGGAAAGAGCGTATGAAATAGTGGGCCACAGGATGAACCAACGAGTTTCTCCAGCTGACCTTTCTTTTCTTTGGGTTTACAAGTCAAATTGCTGACACTGACTTTACTTTCAGCATCAGCTCTTTGTATCTGAACAGCACAAACTTGTCATTCCTTCTCTTTCAGATCAAGGCTGATGCTGCCAAAGTGGAGGCTTTCAGAGCCTCTCTTTCTAAACTGGGAGATGTCTACGTCAATGATGCTTTCGGGACTGCTCACCGAGCTCACAGGTGCGTATCCCCTTTCCTTCCACGGGCCGAACTCAGGGTCATGTCTGCTATGGAAACACACACACCTTTACCCCTGCACAGTTTTATCTTCCTTTTGGGTTTATCCCTTTATCGTTCTCTGTGTTTGTTCCTAAGTAAGCGGTTTAGCAAAGGTAGTTGTTAATAGTCTCTGCTCTTTCGCATTTGCCTCTAGGAACAAGAGACAATTACAGCAGACCTCTTTTCCATAAGATTAACAGCTCCAGATCGGTTATTCTCATGGAGTTTGTTCAGCTCCGTGTCCTTGCAAACACTAGTGGTCCTCTTTGAGCTCGATTTCCTAATCCAGTGCTAGCAGAGGAAGACATCTCTGTTCTTGCTGTGCTTGTTTGTCCCTCGGTGTTTTGGATCACTGGTTGGCACTGTAAATGCCTGGGATATCAGTACGCCTGTGCAAAAACAGTGTCAGAAAATAAGCGTGTGCAACCATCTTATCAAACCAGGAAAACAAAAACCTGCTGTGTGTTTTTGTGCTGGTAGTAGCTGTTCTCACGGCTGCAGCTGACTAGAGGATTGGCTTTATCAGGCTGTGAGACACAGGCTTGTTTGGATGTGTACTGAGAGAAGATTTTTCCTTTCTTTACTCCTTCTGTTCTGCAGCTCCATGGTAGGTGTCAATCTGCCCCAGAAGGCCGCTGGCTTCCTGATGAAGAAAGAACTGGATTATTTTGCTAAGGCCCTGGAGAGTCCAGAGAGACCCTTCTTAGCAATTCTCGGAGGGTAAGACTCAAGAACATACTGACTTTGTTTCTCTTTAACCCCTCTGTAAGTGAGAAGTTATTCTGGCTTGGTTCAAACAAACGCTTTCGTTTTAACTACCTGCAGTTCAGATTTGTAGGTAAGTCCTGAGATCTCTTAAGATACGGATTAGAGAGGAGCTCACAGGCCACGTCCACTCCTGCGATGACACTATCAGGGGCTGCTCATCGCATCTCCAGACCCCTTACATTCCCCAAATTGAGGTAGTCCACAGCAGTTGTACAGATGAACCGAAAGAGCTGTCAGAGCCACGCAATGGCCCTGAAACATTGTCGGCGACCTTTCCTCCACGGTTCAGAGTACAAACATCCTGCCGACTCAGCATTCTGTAAGTTGACACGGTCTGTCCTTATGCAATGGGGACCTACTGTCGCTGGGTCGGCCTCCGCTCTGCCACAGCGGGTAGTGTGCGAAGAAACTTGAAGGTGCAAACCCAAGTGACTGCTTGTGTGTAAAAATAATTTCCCATTGTTGCTGATTTTTGTCAACATGTGCCCAGTTTGAACGAAGCACATTGGCAAAGAGAGACGGAGCGCAGGGAAGTAATTTGGTGCCAGGAGCTGGGGGGGGTGTGAGGGAAAGAAACTAAAACCTGATTGACCTTCACATTTTGCCTGGAGCTGCATACGGCAAGATGGGCGCCGCGGGGTTCTGCTGTGGCTTCGTCCCATCCCAGTGACACTTCTTTACCAGCTCAGTTCCCACATGTAGTGGCAGGAACAACTTCACGGCTTAAATTGGGGTTGGTGGCTGGTTCAAACCAGAGCTCTGCACGGTCACTACGGTTGGATTTGTAGAGGCGATACCAGTTCCTTACAGTTAGATCTGAAAGTGTTTTATTAATGAAATTCATATCGTTATCCCTGGTTTGGAGATGGGGAAATGAAAGCAAGAAGAGGAAGCGGTCCTGTCTAATGTCACCAAGCAGGGCGTGGTCAAACTAAAGACTAATACAAGTGTCCTGAGGGCCAGCCTGGGCTTAGCTCAGTGTTGTTTCCTAAGGTCTTTTGTGAAGCTTTCTTTCAGATAACAACAAAAATGTGAAACTGACACTAAGGAGGGAAGACAGGAGACTTCTTTCTATTTACTGCCACCTCTACCATTCCTATTGAAATAATTTTGGTATTTTTGGGGTGCTGGACCTGGACTGGTTACAGGAGCTGGGCATGTGGTAGCTGGTACAGAAGATCTGGGGTTGGACAGTGGTTGTGGATGGCAGGGCTCTGATCTCTGCCATGCTGGACAGTCAGCAGAAATCAGGCTCTGAAGTGCTAAACAAGGTTTATATTTAAGTAGGGAAAAAAACCCCTAGCGAGATGAAGAATGCTCTTGTAAGTTGATGTTTATGCCGGGCTACTGCAGCTGCCAAATTCCCTTTCTGCCCCCTCCCAGCAGCTCCGTCGTTGGATCATTCTCTCAGAACGGCCTTAACGTACCCCAGTCGTGATGCTGCCACAAATAGCAGCTGATTAATAAATTCTGCTTCGATCCAGAAATCTTTGTGAGGCCTCATGTTGTCTTAGCTAAAGATTTCTAGAGAGTAGGTTGTGTCTGAGCAGATTTGGGCAGTGCCTGCATGCTTCATTCTTTTTCCTTCTCTCTCTCGCCAGGGCTAAAGTTCAGGATAAGATCCAGCTGATCAGTAACATGTTGGATAAGGTCAATGAGATGATCATTGGCGGTGGGATGGCGTTCACCTTCCTCAAAGTGCTCAACAACATGGAGGTACGGCAAGAGCAGTGTCTGCTCCCTGTAAAGAATACGGGCAGAATATCACATATTCTGCTCTGTGTCCGCTCTCTGCAAGAGCAGCGAGCACTGGGAAGATACTGGGCAATCACTTTGCAAAAATGGGGTTACTGCCCATTTTTCTGGACGCAAACCAATCTTTCCAGAATTGCTGTCTGCCTTGACTGCTGCTGTTCTCTTCCATAACGACCGGTAGCTAAACAAACGCCTCTCTCTTTTCCCCGATCATTTCTCTAGATTGGCAACTCTCTGTTTGATGAAGAGGGATCAAAAATTGTCAAGGACCTGATGGCCAAGGCAGAGAAGAACGGTGTGAAGATTACTCTGCCTGTTGACTTCATCACTGCGGACAAATTTGATGAGAATGCCCAGACTGGAGAAGCCACAGTGGCTTCGGGCATTCCTGCTGGCTGGATGGTAGGTTTTGGTAGACAAGGGACTGAAAGGAGTAGCTGGCAGCAGTGGGGTGGGAAGGACACCTCTTAAAGGAGTTGCAAAGAGTAATTGTGATCCTTTGCAAGTGTTTCTGAAGAGTGTGTTGGTTTAATCAAATTGTTTGTCCTGAGATTTGGATTAAAACAGCAAATTTCTTCTAAAAACTTCTGATCTGAACACAGTAGAAATACCTTTGGTTTGACTGGAATTTAAGTGGAGTTGGCCAAAGTTTCTAACCAAGGCTTCAAGCATCTGACGTTGATTTAAAAATGACTTATTACAGAATCGCAGAATGGCAGGGGTTGGAAGGGACCTCAGGAGATCTTCTAGGTCAGCCCCTATGCTCCCCAGGGTAACCCAAAGCAGATTGTCTAGGATCACATCCAGGCGGGTTTGGAATCTCTCCAGAGAAGGAGACTCCACAACCTCTCTGGGCAGCCTGGGCCCAGGGCTCTGGCACCTTCACAGGAAAGAAGTTTTGAGAAGTTATTCGTACCAGGAAGACAAATGCCACACCAGACTCCACCCTACTGCAGCAGCTGCTGGCAAATCTTTCCGTTCCTCAGCATTCAGGGCATACAGAGAAATTATTGCTTCGTATCCAGGAGCGAGGAGGAAGCTTCTGAAGATCCCAGCTAGACATTGGTGATTTGAGATAAGGGTTGGCAGTAAATCTATCTATGGCTTCTCTTACTTGTCTTAGGGCTTGGACTGCGGCCCTGAAAGTGTGAAGAAATTTGTTGAAGTTGTGGGAAGGGCCAAGCAAATTGTGTGGAACGGCCCAGTTGGTGTCTTTGAGTGGGACAAGTTTGCCAAAGGAACCAAAGCCCTGATGGACAAAGTGGTAGAAGTAACTGGAAAGGGCAGCATCACCATTATCGGTAAGGAGTTGAGTTGTAGGGGTGTGTCCTTGTCTTTCTAAATGCAACCAGGAAGCTTCTGCTTTTCAGTACCGTGGTAAAAATAATGTCGAGGCCCTTAAGGGCCCACGAAACCTGAACTTCTCGTGTCTCATTGATTTTGGTTTGTACTACAGGTGGTGGAGATACTGCAACGTGCTGCGCGAAGTGGAACACCGAGGATAAAGTTAGTCATGTCAGCACGGGAGGTGGTGCCAGCCTGGAACTGCTAGAGGGTAACTGGTCTTTTATCGTAAATTCCTTCAGCAAAGGGGGTAGTTCTGGATGCTCTGCCCTGTGTTGATATTCAAGAGAGCACAACAATAGAACCCAGGTCTTTTGTGTTCAGCCACAGGTAGCTTTTGAGCAATGAGCTCCTCCTTGCTCTTTTGTCATCCTCCTACAGGAGGAGAGGGAAGAAAATGGAGTGTTCTTGCAAACGGCACAGCCTGCTGCTCCCGGAAAGCAAAAATGTTGGAGTAGAAAATAAAGTAGCCTCGAGAGTGGGCTCTTTTGTAGGTGATCCCTTGAGACACGCTGACCAGACTGTTTGAAACGCCCCCTTTCTGTTAAGGGAAATCTCACCAGAATAATCCGGAATTTTAACCAGAAGTCTCCTTTTCAGAGCATCGCTTGAAATTCCCTGGTTTTGGGGAGCCCTCTAGCGATCGCTCACAACCTGCTCGAGGGAATTCAAAATGGAGCGAATTTCCAAGGTTCTTGGACTGAGTTAACATTGCCCTCTCAATGAGTTTTCATTTCCTCTGGTAATTAGCTGTTTCCCACTCCGTGTAAATTATCTGATGCTCTCAAGCTCTCTGTGGAAAAGAAGCTGCCATAAAGTGCCTCGCAGCTGCTAGTTTCCAGCAGTTCCATGCAGGATGGAGCTTTTGTTTCTGTTGCCTAGGGAGGGATGGGAGAGGGGAAAGAATGCACCCGGCGAGAAGGAAACACTGTGCAACCGATTGATTCAGAAGGACAAACTCGTCTTCGGTTTTGGCCCAAAACGTGGGTTTGTGTGTGTGATCTTTTAAATGTAACGGAAGTCTGGTTAATTAGAAAAGCTGCCGAAGATGTTAAAAGGGGGGGGAAGAAAAAAGGCAAACTCACCGCAAAACTCAGGAAACTAGTGAGTTGTGGTGAACGGTGTTCAAATTCAATGCTGCCGCATGGCTCGAGCATTAGAAGGTAGGTTTTCTGGAAAAATAGAAAAAAAACCCAAATGAGAATGGTCTCAATTATTAGAATAGGACAGAAAGCTAAAAATGCTTTAGAAAACATAGTGCTTTAATAATCTGGGCCCTCCGACTCCAGGTTGAGCATATTCCTTGCTTCTCTCAGCTGGAATGAGGTATGTAAATATCGAAGCCTGGGTGGTTTAGTCCCACTAAAAGACTCGGGACTTGTAGGCGGCTTTGTTTCTTTTTCTCAATTCATTCCTCGCATTTGCACCACATGCTCCAAAATCCTCTTGAAGAAGGTAATGCAGCCACTCCCCAGAGCCCACCAGAAATCTGTTCACCATCAAACTCGATGGAAAAAAGCTCTTAGGTGTTTGGATCTGACCCTGGCGGAGACTTGGGTAGGAATTTACCGTTACTGTTAATTGAGAATTAACCGTGGTTCATTAAGGATCTGTCCGCTGACATTTGAGAGCAGCAGATGGATCCTTATTACAGCCCTGGAAGGTATTTACAGCTTAAATGTGGTGGTGTTAGGTCATAGGCTGGACTCGATGATCTCAGAGGTCTTTTCCAGCCTTCATTTTCCTGCGATTGTGTGTAAATGCACTTTCAGAGCCACACAGGAGCGTACATAGAGCCAAGCTCTTCCCTTTTTAACCTCATTTCTGATTGATTGACTTTATAGGCACGTTTCAATGTTGTGACTGCGAGTGTAAAGCTTGGTCGGTTGAGGGCAGAGAGGTTCTTGACTTGACTGGTATTTTTTTTGCACTAACAGGTAAGGTTCTTCCCGGTGTGGATGCCTTGAGCAACGTGTAGAGCCCCGAGTACCGCCCCACCTCCCGGTCCTGTGCACAGCCCCTGAGATTCAACACTTCAGCGCTTCTGTATTTCAGCTCTGCGATAGGCAGGTCACAGAATGTAAACCCAAACCGGACAGACAGGCTGTGAGGAGAAGACAGCAGAGAGATTTCGACGACGGCAGTTTACATGATGTGGATTTGTCCACTTTTATCCCACTTGAATTACCGGTAGTGAGTTTCAACTGTTGTTGTGAATTTAGAGTGTATATATTTATATTTTGCCTTTTCAAAGAGATTAACCCCCCGTTAGACATGTCTGTTTCTCAGAAAGGAGTGCACTGTTTAGCTTCGATGTTCTCAGTAGGCATTTCCATCACTTGACACGGTTCAGAAACAAGAGGGGACTCCAGTTTTTTGGAGGCTGACTGTAATAGCTGCTGAATAAACATATTTAAAGTGCTCCTGGTTTGCCTATGGTCCTTCTTTCAGATTTTTAGAGTGGTCTACGTCAAAACATCTCCTTCCAGCATCAGGAGTCGGAGATATTTTTCCTTATATTTGTAAGTACCCTTTTAATTTTTGTCAAAGGGATCTATAAGCATCTTGACTCACATTTGTGTTCCTAAAACAATAAAACCAGCCCAGTAAAACCACGCAGCTGGACAATAAAGTTTGTGTGTGTGGCTTAAGCATGTCGCAGAACCACGAGTACTGTCTGGAGGATCAGCAAATGTATAAAGTTGGGATTTCCCGTTTTATGGTCGGGTGTTAGCTCCTGTGTTTGCTGCAGGACCCAAACGTGCGTGCAGGGTGTCTTTAAACCCAACCCAGGACTACGCTGAATGCAGATCGGCTTCTCAACACCCAGAAAGCGCTTCCCAGGAGGTTTCACAAGGCTGAAGTAGCTTAAAGAAGCCAGGACGAGCCATGGGGAGAATCTCTGAGGTTTCCAATAAATGCAGTTAGGTTTATTACAGCCCCACGCCAAAAGGCAGGGAGTTGAGATCCAAATTTTTGACTTCCTAAGAGGTGCACGGTATCGGGTTGGCATTTGGGTACTTTCTCGGAGGCGTTGCCAGTTTTCTCTAGTGTTGTGTTCACCATATGCACAGGAGGACTTTTTCCTGACTTTGTTGTTGTTGTTGTTGGTTTCTAATCAGATTTGGCTTCTTCCAATAAATTCTGAATCTTGGTGAAGAGTGGCCCAGCATTTCTTTTCCTAGTTGGAGGGGGATTTATTTGTGAAGACAAGATTGAAAAAAACAAGAGGAGCCACGCTACAGAAATTTGATGTAAAGTTTTGGGTCTTTTACTGGAATCATTAAAACTATTTATCTTCTTCACCTGGTGTGTCTCAGGAACTAGAACCTCCTCAATATGGCTTGAGCCTCAGCCAAACATGAGCTTTGTGCATTGTAAGAGGGTGGTATTGCCAGCCCCATTTTGTGGGGTTTTTTGGCGGTTTCCATTGTTTTTTGGGTGGTTTTTTTTGTGGGTTTGGTGGTTTTCATGGTTTCTTTATGCTGTTACAGGTTTTGTGGTTTTCATAGATTTTCGTGATTGGGATGATTGAGTCCAACTGTCAATGCTACTCTGCAAAGTTCACCCCTAAACCATCTCCCCCAACACCACATCTAAACGCCCTTTAAACACGGCCAGTGATGGGGATTCAACTCCTTCCCTGGGCAGCCTATTCCAGGAGCTGACTACTCTTGCTGGGAAAATGTTTTTCCTACTATCCAGTCTAACCCTCCCCTGTTGTAGTTTGGAACCATTCCCTCTGGTTCTGTCGCTAATTACTTGTGAGAAGAGCCCAGCCCCAACCTCTCTA
The DNA here is from genome assembly GCA_013389965.1 of Todus mexicanus. Lineage (NCBI taxonomy): Eukaryota > Metazoa > Chordata > Aves > Coraciiformes > Todidae > Todus > Todus mexicanus. Next base: position 65,350 of record WEIS01067867.1, on the reverse strand, counting down.
CACCGTTCCTCATGGTCAGGAACACCAGCCTCGATGTGAAGGTGCCCTGGACACCCGTAATATTTGCAGATCTGGCTCAGCTGCAACAAAAGCACCTTTGTAACGCCCAGAACACCGAAGTTTCTCGCTCTGGCTCTGCCTCTCCAAGGAACGGGGCCTCCTGTGGGCAGCGGCCATTTTGCACGCGACGCCATGAGGCCGGGGAACGCATCCCTTTCTTGAAGGAAATATCACCATCCCCATCCCCTCTTTTTCTGCGCATTCCCCTTGCCACCTGCCCGCCTTAGTGCGCCTCACAGCCCAGGCAGTGTTTTATGAAGGACTTTTCGAGCTTTTAGCCCTCAGGTGCCTGTGCCCTGCAGACCTGCTGGAGAGGAGCAGCCACTCCCTGCCCCCCGGGTCCACTTCTCCTCCATGGGCCAACATGGGGAAGACTCAAGCAGCCTGCAGAGGCAGGAGCTTGCAAACAGCTCCCTGCCAGAGGTAGGAGCTTGCAGAGACAGAACTTTGCAGAGGGGGGCGGAGGGAACTACAATTCCCGGCCGCCTTTGCCGGCGCATCGGGAGCCGCCGTAGTTGCGGGAGCCGCCTGCTGAAAGTTAATAACTGCATCTGGGCAAGGCACTTCCCAGAGCTCCGCGCTGCCTCTCATTGCCATGCCGGCTTTGTCACCTCGCAGGGAAGAGGAGCAAGATGGATGAGCGGCCGGACGCCGGGGCAGGCGCCCGCCGGGTAAGGAAGGAGCCGGCTGCGGAGCCGGGGTTGGGGCGGGGGGGAGGCTGCGGCCGCCGCTGCGAGGCCGCCTGAGGGAAGGGCTGCAGCCNTCCCCTTCCCCTTCCCCTCCTCTCTCTCCCCCCTTCCCCTCCTCTCCCCATCTTGTCCAGTATCTGGGGGTCACCACAGGCACCCCTGTGGCCTCTGGCGAGCCCCATGGTGGGCAAGCAGCGAGGAGAGGGGCTTGCGGCGGCGGCAGTTTGATGTGTGTGGTAGTGGGGGCAGAGGGGTCGGTGTGAAGGAGAGAGCGGAGCCATCCTGTCCCTTCCCAGGTCCATTTTCAAGTCCAAGTCACACAAGGGGATGTTTTGCTACCTACAGGTCCAGGGTTTCTACCCCCTCGTCCCCATCCCTGCTGGCCCTAAACACCCGCAGGAGCTGACCTGCCGCTGCCCAAGCTCCGAATTAAGCAGAAGTGACTCCAAATCCCCTTTGCTTTGATCTCTGGGAGAACCAAATGCCAGACTGAGGGTGATAATCCCCAAAGAGTTAAAAAGCCTTGCGTTTGCATCCTTGGGTGGTAGGCAGTGGGGATCCCACCGGCCCCTTGAGGCTCTGGGCTTCGCAGTCCCTGCTACTGGTTCGTGATCTGCCCTCAGGTTGAAAGATTGTAGGCCCATAAATATTCACCGTGACATTCAGTATGTGGTCAAAGCAGAAGTGCAAATCCCATCTGGCACAATTCCAGGGTGGTTTTTGAGGAAGGTGAGGGCTAAAAGGACAGGTCTTCAGTGTGGAGGAGGAGCCGTGGTGGACTCGGGAACCTGGATGATCTTAAACACCCATCCCAGAATACCAGGTTGGAAGGGACCTCAAGGATCATCTAGTCCAACCTTTCAAGGTATAGAAATGTATTTTAAGTGAGCTGGCCCAGTGCCCTGTCAAGCCGAGCCTTAAAACTGCCCAAAGTAGGGGAATCCACTAGTTCCCTTGGGAGATTATTCCAAGGTCTAATTGTTCTCATGGCGAAAAATGTTCTTCTGGAGTCCAGTCAGAATCACCCCAAGACTAACTTGTACCCATCATGATGTGGTAAATGGCCAAGAACTGGCTGAATCGCCAGCACAGGGTAGGACAGCCCAACACTTCCATAACACAGGCTCCTGGGGGGCTGTTCAGACTTCTCACGACATTCAGGCTCAGATTTGTGCCCTTGGCATTGTCACCTGGAATCTCCCATCGTGAGATGCGTAAAGATCCCTATTCAATGGTGAGGTGAAAAATTTTACACGGTCACCTCTGATGAATGATCCTCTATTCAGCCCTAATGCCGTATAAAACAGCAAATTGCATTTCAGTTAATTTTTCTTTTTTATTACCCCTTTTAATGATAATTTTTCATTAAGCATCTAATCCCATCCTAACATTTCTCATCTGTAAGGCTCAAGGTGCTTTACAAAAGAGGTAAAAATATGATTATTCCAATTATCCTTTTCAAGGCTTAGGTTTTGGGCAGCTCCTGCAGATAACGCAGGTCATAGATAATGAAGAGTACAATCTAATTAAAAGGAATCTGCGGTCGTAAACCAAAGTGCCGTGCTGAAGAAGCCACTCTTCAAAGCCACGGCCTTGTAACCTCATCTCCCTGATCAGAACGGTAGCCCATTAACCCACAAATCTTCGCTCTCCTGACCTTTCTGCCCCAACGGCAGGTACCTCCAGGTTCCTCTGCAGGGAGGGAGAGAGGATTCAGGCAGTTTCAGCGACCAAAAGAGTGTTTGCAGAGTGTTCTCCTATTAAATTCCATTATCATTTGAATGAAGGTCTCGTGTTCGGAGGCTTACCAAAATGTACAGCCTAAAGTGAGCAAGGTGAGGCGTAGAAATGATTCAGTTTTTCAGCAGAAATAGTTACTGGAAATTAGAAGCATTGCTCAAGCTGGTGTTGGGAAGATAAAAAGAAAGGTTGTGGCCTGGATCCAGTTCACACATGATCTGAGCAGAATTGTGCCCCCCAAAACTTGCTCTGAACACCTTGTCAAATTTCATCCAAGTTGGATGTGGACTTTCATTTTTAGGAGTTTAGGCTCTAGATTGCTAGAGCTGAACTGGGTCTGTGTGTCCTGACACCTGCAGGTCCCCGCGGGAAGCTGGCTGTCTCAGGACTGCTGTTTATCTACATAATCCGGCATCCAACTACGTGGATGAAATCCTTGTTCTCGTTCCAAATACCTGCTGTCACCTATTACTGGTTCTGTGGGAATGTTTTTGCTCCGGTTTGTGGTTACGTGGTGTTCGGTGATGACCTAATTGCGACGTTCTCATTAGGCAGAGAAATTTCGGAGTTGGGCTTTATAGTTCACCTTCTCAGTCAGTAAATCATCAGTTCTGTCACTTTAGCCCAGTGTTTTATGAGGGATCGTAAGGCTGGTGAAGGCACTTTGAAACGCCTGTATCTACAGCAGCTTCTCACACTTTACCATCGTACATCTCGGAGCAAGCGTAGACCATCTTCTCGATGAAAATGCCTGGTGACCTGTAGCAGCTTTCTTACCACTAAAGAAATGACGCCTGTGTTAGTTTGCTGTTGGGCCATTTGCTTGAAAGCTGGTGGTATTTGAGCAGCTACAAACGAAGCTGAAAAAGGCCAGGCTGCCTTTTTGACCGCCTCGTGATGAGGCTTCATCTTGGCCAAGGGATGCTGGTGTGATTTGCAAATGTAACTCAAAGGGATGTTGATTGCCAGTTACGTTAACGAGTCCGTAAGTCCCTTAATGGTCTTGGAGAGACCTATTTCTTGATCTGTCTGTGCTGTAATTTCTTCATTTGTGTTGTGTTAAACTGTAATTCAGTCTCATATCATGGAAGCTTTGGCCTGTGAGGTGTGACCGGAGCTCTGAGTAATGCTGGTGGTACTGGGACTGTACAGAACCTAGAGAAATAAGGAAGCTGGGAGTGCAGGCTTTTTGAGCAGCAGAAAGAGGGAAGGTGAGGACAGAAGAAAGGGAGGGACAAAGGAAAGGAAAATATGAAAGAAAAAGCAAGAGGAAAACTAACCCACCACCATTTTAGGTGATGATCAGACTGGTGTGGGTGAGGCTTTGCAGTTGAACCAAGTTTCCCCAGGAGCATCGTCATAAGCCAGTTACTTGGATGGGAAGAGAAGGGAAGAAGGTTCCTGGAGAAGTGCATATCCACACAACGAAGCCATTGGTTTCTTGCCTTGCACATTTGTAGAGCGCTCACGTCCCTCCCTCACCCCGCGAGACATTCCCATTCCCTTTCATTTACCAGTGTTTGGGAGGAGATGAGGCACCGTTGGGTTCCCTTATTAACTTAATCTGTGGGAAGCCCGACATAAATCATTGAATTTCGCAGTCTTGATAGAAGGCAATATTTGTACAGTGGAGTCCAACAGGAGTTGGAGGTTCCTGTGCAGGGAGGCTTTGACGCTGTTCCAGTCCTGTGCCTGTGACTCTTTCGCATGCGTTGCTTTGAAGTCTGAAGCTGAGGAGTCTGCATTAATGATCAAGGGCCAGGGCTGAAGAAGGAATTCGTGTGCTACAAGGTAAAGGTGTGGGAAGAGAATATTTAAGAGCAGTCTGGCATGTGGAGTTAATAATATTTAAAAAAAAAAAGAGGTAATGATGTTAATTTCCCGTAGTTACTCAAGTTCTCGAGGCTTTTAGCATCTCACTCCTTGTAGATCGGCGAGTTCTTCCTGGGTCCTGTCACCTCCCAAATATTAACTTCCTTGATAAGTAGAAAACTTCAGGTTTGAAACTTTTTGTCCTTTGCTACAACGGGGAAACTTGTTCGGATCCCTTCGGCTGGACTCTCTGTTCCTTGTGCAGTGTTTTAGAGCGAGTGCTGCACTTGGCATTTGGCTGCCGCTTTGTCCCTCGCAGCCAAGTGTCGGTGATCCCTGAATGCTTAAAAAGTTCCTTGGGACTCTGCGGATGGGAAGCTCTTCTGAAGTTGAGGCTTGTCAGGAGCAAAATGCATTAGAACAATTATTTCGGACTTTGACTTGTGACTATGTCAAAAGTGACTTATTTTTACTACCGTGTTTGTTCCTTTTAGGGCTCTTAGCTCTAACTCAGAAGCTGTTCTTCCCTTTTTTTTAACTTCATAAAGTAAAACAGTCGAAGTAAAAGGTTGTGTATTTTTCCACACTTAATAAACAGGTACCTACCGACTGAAACAGTGAAATAGACCCTGGGTTTCCATTTCTGACCTAGTATTTTAACTGCTTTTTCCAGAACTCCACTCCAATTGCTGCTTTTTCTTAATTGAGCAGCAAATCAGTTTCTCTCTAAGCCCCAAAGATTACCAAAATTCCGATTTTTCCGAAGAAGCAAAGGTCAGATTTTCCAGGCTTGGCTTAAATGTAGGGACCTTACGAAGCAGATCCTAAGGTGGTGTTTCTGTCCTACCAGATATGGAGCTGCTTTCAAAATGCTGGCCCTAGGCTCCAGGGGATCTGCTGTCTTGCTCTGGCTGTCTCCCATGTGATGGAGGGGTGTGGACCTACGGCAGGGCTTTGGGAGCACTGGGCCCTCAATGGTTCCGCTCACGCTCCCACAACTTTTAATTGTGTGTTGTTGCTGCGCATTCCACCCGAGCAGAAGGCTGGTTTGTGCCTCTCAAGTGGGAAAACTGGAGACCCCAGACCTCTCACCGTGAACGACTGGGAGCCCTTTCTCCAAGGTAAACTGGATCTCTCCAGCATCCCAAACGCTTTGAAGCCATCCTCGTTACCAGGTTGCTGAAAGCCTTGCAGGCGTTGGAAGGGAGGGCTGGCGGGTCCAGTCCCAGCAGCGAAGAGCTTGGCCTCCACCCCCCAGTAATGCTTTGACTCTGACTCTGATTGATAGGGCTGCGTTATGAAATCTCACATATTGTTTTTTGGAAAGCCTGGATTTCTTTATGTATTTAATACCCCAGTGTAAATGATAATTAACAAAGGTGTCTGAGGTTCTTTGGATCAGATGTGCCATATAAAGCTCTGATCCAAAGCCCACTGTAACCCAGCAGAAAAAATAACACCATCTCTGACACTGTTCTCCCCTCTTGCACCCAGAGAATTAAAAAGACAAATTATTTTAAGCAGTTCAGCATGTCCTGAGCTTTAATTCATTTGCTCGGAAGGAGTATAAAGTCTTTCCAGGACTACGTTCAAAACCAAAGAACAAAAAGCTACCTTGAAAAATGGCCATTGGGAAGCGGAGCAGCAAAAGCCAAGAAACTTGAGCCCTTTGCTAATGAATACTCTGTCCTTAACTCACATCGGCTCTTTTGTTTCCCACACTTCCATGAGCTGCACATGGATTCAATTTGCCAGCCTTTAACCCTTCTGCCTGGTGCCTGAGCTGCGTGTACTTTGCAAACTGGGACGGCTGTCGCTTAGGTACTTGGCTTTGGGTTTATTTTTTCACTCCTGTTTGTCCCAGTAGGGGTGTGGATGAGGTTTGGGTGCAGGCAGGGCAGAGGCAGTCAAAGCTTTTCCAGCTTCCTTGGCAAAAGGGTGCAGCAGAGGCAGGGCTAGGAGCAGGTTTGCTTTGATGAAAACACAGTAGTAGCATTTCCACTGTGACTACGGCAGGGGAAGGCGTTGGTGCTGTACTAGGGACTTTCTGGAGAAGAGCTGCTTTTCTTGGTGTAGCTGGAAAATTGATGGAAAGTCAGGGTGGAGCCAAGAGATTTGGCATCATGGGAGCTTCTCACACCGGCTTGTCTTTGTTGCTGCAGCACAGCAGAAGTGCTGGCTGCAGAGACAAGGATTAAACATCAGATGTTTGTTTGCAACAGTGAAATTTCTTCTGGTGAGCAATGATTGCCCATAGTAAATACACTTCTTAATAATGACTATTGCGTCCTAAAATACAGCTAGCTCCTAGAGCTGCTGTTTGTTAAACAGGCAGGGTTCTCATTAATCGTCCATTTCAAACAAAAAATGGCATTCCATATCGAAAACATAATGCATTTTCGCTCCTCGTTTTTCCTCTGGGTAACTAGTGACCAAAGATGGCCAGCAGAGAGTGCTGGTGCTCTTCCAGAATGCGGCAGTGGCTTCTGAAAGGGATTGTAAAAATCTAATCAGACTTTGTTCTGGAATTCTATTTTTAGTTTTCATTTTGTTGAAAATGAAATGTTAATCAGCTATCTTGCTGTCTCTATCAATCTTTTTGTAGCTTACTACAGGAGAAAGATTGTTTTTAGGAGCACAATGATATGCTCAGAAAAAAAATGACAGTTGCCACTTTTTGAAGCAATTATTTAACAGCGTTTCATATGTTTTCTTCCAATGCATTTGACCTCTTGTACCTAACGTTATTTCTCCCTTAATTTCATATTCAGAATAATCTGTTTATTATTCAGCACAGCTTCTGTGTAGCGGGGGAAGATGGTCCTGCTCTAGCATCTCTGTGGTGCTCATTATTCCGCTGAGACCACACTTTTAAGCTTCCCAGGCAATGGAAAGTTGCTTCCAGCCCGAGATTACTTCTGGTCGGGCCTCTTATTTCTCAGTTCTGAGTCTATTTCTGACATCAATGGTAAAATGATTTACAAGAGCTTTAAATCAAAAAGCACCTCCTCTCCACTGTCGCTGTGATGTTTATGGATACAGTTGGACCCTTATAACTCTTGGAGATTGTGAAGACGTTAGGCTTTCTGGTTTCATATCAGCCCTGACTTTTCCCTCTTAATCTTTATGGTCATTGAAGAATCGGGATTATCAGGTCTGTTTTCTGCTGCAGAACCTGCTGTGCATCTTGCTCGCTTGTGATTTCGTACATTCTTTAGTCATCGAGAGCAAACAAAGACTGAACTGGAAGGCCCCTGTGCCTTGCTCTTACAGCTCTCTCTGATCCAAATCCACTGGAAGTTGAGGGAATCTGTTAATTCATTCCAGGAGATTTTGAAGAGAAATCTCTTTTTGAAGAGGCGTGAGAGGCCAGAGTGGGGAGAAGCGAGGGAGATAGTCACCTTTTGTACATCAAGGTTGTTAACCTAAAATAGACATCAATTAAAGACTTACGGGTCCTTCTTTGGGAGAAGAACAAGGTCTTGTGAGGAAACCTTTGTCCAGACTAAACCAGCTATCCTTGTTTTGCCAAAACTACATGTAAGTCTGAGGGACTGGGGTGTGAATGCGCATAGAGAAAACCTGAAACATTTAATTTGTTATCCCTATAGCTGGCAGTTGTTTATCACTCTTGTGGTTACGCAGCTTTTCTCTGAAATTCTGCTTAAAAAGGGGCCAAGGTTCAGCCGTTAGAATAATTCTCTTTACAGGTGGCACCTGATCAATCAGCTCCTGCGTGACACCTCACTGTTGACCTCTGTATTGCATTTCACTGTGGTAAGCTGCTCCTTTTCCCCCCCTCCCTGTGCAGGCCCTTTCTTCAGCCAAGGAGCCACGCTGAACTTGAGTTACACTCCATTAGAGATACCATCCAGACTGACGGACTTTGAAAATTCTTCACCCGCGATAGCAAACAAGAGCTTAGAGGAAGGGGATCCACGTTACGGTGTAAATCACAATATAGACAGGACATGAAATTGGCCGTGTGAAAGTCTCCGTATCAGTTACCTCCCTCCCAGAAGTCTTGTGGTCATTAAAGTTTTATTATATAGAATTTGTGGAATAATAAACTTGTGTAGAAAGACACAGCAATTACTTAGAGATGGAAGAATACATAGTGCATAACTGTTCCTGCTCTTGTGTTTTGAAAAGTAGAATTTTTTCTAGCAATTCCACGCATGTTGAGTTTCATGGTAGTAATTTCTGGTGGTGTTGATCTAGGAATACCTGTCATCACCATCCACTGGTGAATGATAACTGGGTTTACATATAATTCAGGCCTCAATCTCACGTCTGTCAGATTGATTTTTATTTCCCTTCAGAAATCATAGCTGGTCTCCAGCCGTAGCAAAGGGCAGGACCTAAGGGAGCTTTTCAGTGTTTTTTACAGCTGGATATAGCAGCAGCATCAAAGCCTCTAAATACAACTTAAAAATGGCCACGACCACCCTGAAGGACCTGGGTGCTGTACACGGGTGGTAAAATGGCAGCAGAGGCTGTGCTGCTGTGTGTCCAGGTTTGCTGGGTATCCAGGTTTTCTGTGTGTCCAGCTTCTCCGTATGTGCTGTCAGCAAGGCAGGGCCTGTGGCTCTCGGAGGCTCTCCCAAGTCTAGACTGAATTCCCAGCATAACTTTGGACAAACCACTTCACCCTCCTGCTCCTCGGTGCTTTCTCCACATGCTTTTTGTGATTCTTACGCAGTTTTGGAATCTTCTGATCTTGTTTTGATCCGTGTCTCCTGATGGGTTTGTTCATTTACTTCCTTTTCTTCCGTAAAGCTGTCCAAGCATTTGTCTTCTATGGCAAGAAAGATAATCTCCCTTATCAGAATGACCTATCCCTAGGAAACTTGGCCTCATCTCCTCTTCTTAGCCTTTTTTAATATTGGTTTGTTTCCTGTAAGGTCATTATTTCACCCAACAGCGTATTTAGAGACTCGACAAAGAACCCCCAGCTTTGGTCGTGGGAGGGACGTCCTGTCTGGTCCCAGGATCTCAATGGCACTTTTGAGCACTATTAACAGTTTATTTTTATGTGCAAGAAGAAAAGCTCTGTTAAACTGGCCCGAGATCAGAGATCCACGGAAATGAATTTCCACCCCTCTCAGCTGCACTGAATGGACGCGGGGCTGAGCGGTGATTTCTCTCCCTACATGAGGGATAATATCAGCAGCTTCCTGAGCTCCAGCTGCTGTGGACAAAGGGCGGCAGCGTTACAGCGATTCCTGGAGGGAGGAACTTTTAAGATGGAGGAATTTTAAAGAATGTGAAGGACAACCTCTTAAAAAAAAAAAAAAAATGTAGGTGGAGCAATTCCAGGTCATCCAAACACTTCGTAAGCCCAAGATTTATTTTCTTAGGTTGAACTTGTTGCCGTTGCGGCATTTATCTTTCGTGCTTTTTTAACACATCTCCTGTGACCTTTGTACGATTGCATAAATTGGCTCGGGTTTGCTGGAACAGTTATTAGGAACCCCTTTCTTGTGTTGTTTCCTGAATTCCCACATTGTGGCGTGATGTGTGTATGGAAACTGCTCGCTTCCTCCGCTGGCAGGCGTTCAGCGGAGCGCTGGAGCTCCTGAGGACTGCGCTGGGCGGGGAGCTGGCTGAAGGGGGAGAATGTTTTAAGGAAGAGAGCGTGGATTTCGTTCTTTGTTCTTGCCCAGTTCCGATAAAGCCGTTATCTCCAGTTGTGTGGGTTAAACATGAGCAGCGCTAGGGCCTCCATAGAATAAACAGCATGGCCGAGTTGGGGTTAGCATGCCTCGGGCAAGGCTCTGGGTTCCAGTGTCTGCACTAAGCAGGATTTTTACTTTCCTGATGACTCTACCTTCTCTCTTCACTCCCCACTATTTTCTTCCAGCGTGTGGGAGGGAGACAGGAGGTGTGACTGAAGCAAAGCTTACTCGCTCTATATTTCCCTTACAACTCCACAGTATCCAGCAAATACGTGCCTCATTAGCTTGTTCTGCCTTCTTTTTCTTTTTTCGCCGGCGTTTGCAATCTGCAAGGTTATGGGATGTTAATGAACTGTTTACATGTGTTTCTACATTTGTTCCACTGAAATGTTCCAATGAATGAATGAATGTCGGCGACGAAGGGAAAAAAATAGATGGTTTTATAGGCCGCGTTTGGGATTTCTGCAGTTTGACTTCCTGCGTTGTTTTTTTTTCTTCTCCAGTTCTTTCTTTTTAATGTTAAGAGTTGGGAATGTTGGGAAGGATTCATTTGCTTAGAGCAATTAAAAGGTACATGGCTGAATCTTGTTACCTCTTCTCACACACAGAGCCCAGTAAAAGTTTCTCAGTGCAAAGATTTGACGTGTGGCCAGTTTTTTGCACATTTAGTACTTCTGGAAGCTCCTGTCATCTCATGGCCAAAACTCGCCAAGCTGGGGCTGCATAATGAGCTTAATATTTGCACGGTCAGGCCTTAGTGCATTATTAAGCCAGTCATAGACACACCGTGACAGCTTCTGTCATTTTTAGTTCCGCTCTTTCTTGAAATCGCAAGTTAGTGACCAGGAGCCAAGAAGGAGTTGTCACTGGGAGATGGTGCTCTGAAGTTCACAGGCAGGAGAGACCTCACGGGGGAGGATCCGAGCGCGTTGTATGCAGGAACCAGCGGAGGGGGATGGGTTGTGAGAAAGGCGAAGTACCGTTGTTTGTACACAACTTCGTCCCTGTTGAAGGACCAGTTTGTTATCTCGGGCCTTGTTTAGACTGGGGATTTGCCCTGATCACTGGCATCAGGCTGGGAGAAGTTAAAAGTTGCTCACCCCGTTTCAGAACAAGAGCTTTGTCTCTCTGAGGCAGAGGTTGGTGTCACTGCAGAGATGATGGCGTCGTTGCAAAGTGCTCTTAGATCCTCTAAAACAGGGAGACTGGTTGAAGCCTTTCTTTTAATGAACATTTTGGGATCCTTTTGCTGGCGGCCTTTGGACAGGGAGTCATGCACAAAGGTGGCATGTTCATGCTTTTCTTGGAAGGTTATTCCATGCTTAACGCCAGATTATTAGAGTTGAAATCTACAGCGTGATTCAAGGCACTAAAGCCTTCAACAACCCCCCCTTTGAATGTGGCTACCATCTTTTATCACGTGGTGAAATGACGAAATAGCAAAATAGTGGTTGCGTTTGGGGAACCAAACTCTTCCCTCTCCTCTTTCCACAGCACCCATTCGCTCTGGCTGTGGCAGAGCAGTAGAGGTCTGTGGATGTTCAGTGTTCAGATTGGTTTGGAAGAGTGTGATGTATGTTTTATAGAATCATAGAATCGTTAAGGTTGGAAAGGACCTCTAAGATCGTCAAGTTCAACCTTCTACCCAATGCCTCCATGGCCACCAGACCATACCTTGAAGTGCCGCATCTGCTTGGTTTTTGAACACCTCCAGGGACAGCGACTCCACCACCTCCCTGGGCAGCCCATTGCAATGTTTAACTACTCTTTCAATAAAGAAATTTTTCCTAATATCCAAACTGAACTTCCCCAGACGCAACTTGTGGCCATCTTCTCTTGTCCTGTCATTAGTTACTAGGGAGAAAAGGCCAACACCTGCCTCTCTATAACCTACTTTCAGGTAGTTGCCCTCTCCTCCTGACACCCATCCCTCAGATATTTATAGCCGTTGATGAGATCCCCTCTCAGCCTTTTCTTCTCCAGACTAAACAGCCCCAGGTCTCTCCGTCTGTCACCATAGGAGAGATGCTCAAGTCCCTTCATCATCCTCGTAGCTCTAGTCAGGTGGGGGCCGAGCTCTTCTCCCAGGCATCTTGTTTATAAATACATAAGGGGCGAGTGTCAGCATGGAGCCAGACTCTTCACAATGATAGGACAAGGGGTAACGGGTGTGAGCTGGAACACAGGAGGTTCCACTTGAATATTAGGAAGAACTTCTTTGCCGTGAGGGTGCCAGAGCCTGGCCCAGGCTGCCCAGGGGGGCCGTGGAGTCTCTTTCTCTGGAGACATTTCAAACCCTCTTGGACGAGTTTCTGTGGGACTTGATCTGGGTGATCCTGGACTAGAGGATCTTTCGATCCCCAACATTCTGTGAATTCTGTGAAGCTGCGCCAGTGCAGGTTTCGGTTGGATATTCGGCAGCGCCTCCTCACAGAAAGGGCGATCAGGCACTGGAATTGACGGGGCGAGGCCGGGGAGGTGGTGGAGTCGCCATCCCTGGGGGCGTTTAAGGGGCTGGCCTCGGGGTTCGAGGAGGGCGGCCCCAGGAGGAGGTGGCCCTGGGCTGAGGCGGCCTCGGGCTGAGGGAGGTGGCCCTGGGCTGAGGCGGCCTCGGGCTGAGGGAGGTGGCCCTGGGCTGAGGCGGCCTCAGGAGGAGGCGGCCCCGGGCTGAGGGGGGCGGCCCCAGGGGGAGGCGGCCCCGGGCTGAGGGAGGAGGCCCCGGGCTGAGGCGGCCTCAGGAGGAGGCGGGCTCAGGCTGAGGGGGGCGGCCCCGGGCGGGGCCTCCAGGCTCTTCCTGCCCGCCCGGGCCCGGCGCGTCCCGCGGGGCGGCAGCTCCGCAGAGCCCGGCGGGAGGAGACGGAGGAGGGAGCGGAGCTGAACCAGAACCAGAATCCCAACCCGGCCTGGCCCCAGCGCTGCGAGCTGCTGCTGAACCCCTGGGGGTGTGTTTGTGTCCTGCCCCGGCTCCGCCGTGCTCAGGTAACGAGGCGCGGAGTGAAGCAGCGTGTCCCCCCCGGCCCCGGCAGCGATGCCCCCGACTGCTCCGAGCTGCCCCTGACTGCTCCGAGCTGCCCCTGACTGACTCCTTCGAGCGAGAAGCCGCCTTGCCCTGCTTTGTGTTGATCCTGCCCAGCCTGGGATCCCGCTATCCTCCTCCCCGCCGAGTCCTGCGCTGGATTTCTCCCCATCTGTCGCCTCTGCCGAGCTGCAACTCTTATTTATTTTGAATAATAACAACAGCAATAACAATAATAAAAAGGTCGAGCCGCCCAAATCCAGCTCATGTCACGTTCCCCTTTCTCTGGAGTCCGGTTTGTTTCTGCAGTTCAACAAGTTTGCGTTCTCTCTCCACTCCTCCTCCGGTTTTATTGACGCTGAGGATGAAGAAGGATTTGCAAATGNNNGAACACAGGAGGTTCCACTTGAATATTAGGAAGAACTTCTTTGCCGTGAGGGTGCCAGAGCCTGGCCCAGGCTGCCCAGGGGGGCCGTGGAGTCTCTTTCTCTGGAGACATTTCAAACCCTCTTGGACGAGTTTCTGTGGGACTTGATCTGGGTGATCCTGGACTAGAGGATCTTTCGATCCCCAACATTCTGTGAATTCTGTGAAGCTGCGCCAGTGCAGGTTTCGGTTGGATATTCGGCAGCGCCTCCTCACAGAAAGGGCGATCAGGCACTGGAATTGACGGGGCGAGGCCGGGGAGGTGGTGGAGTCGCCATCCCTGGGGGCGTTTAAGGGGCTGGCCTCGGGGTTCGAGGAGGGCGGCCCCAGGAGGAGGTGGCCCTGGGCTGAGGCGGCCTCGGGCTGAGGGAGGTGGCCCTGGGCTGAGGCGGCCTCAGGAGGAGGCGGCCCCGGGCTGAGGGGGGCGGCCCCAGGGGGAGGCGGCCCCGGGCTGAGGGAGGAGGCCCCGGGCTGAGGCGGCCTCAGGAGGAGGCGGGCTCAGGCTGAGGGGGGCGGCCCCGGGCGGGGCCTCCAGGCTCTTCCTGCCCGCCCGGGCCCGGCGCGTCCCGCGGGGCGGCAGCTCCGCAGAGCCCGGCGGGAGGAGACGGAGGAGGGAGCGGAGCTGAACCAGAACCAGAATCCCAACCCGGCCTGGCCCCAGCGCTGCGAGCTGCTGCTGAACCCCTGGGGGTGTGTTTGTGTCCTGCCCCGGCTCCGCCGTGCTCAGGTAACGAGGCGCGGAGTGAAGCAGCGTGTCCCCCCCGGCCCCGGCAGCGATGCCCCCGACTGCTCCGAGCTGCCCCTGACTGCTCCGAGCTGCCCCTGACTGACTCCTTCGAGCGAGAAGCCGCCTTGCCCTGCTTTGTGTTGATCCTGCCCAGCCTGGGATCCCGCTATCCTCCTCCCCGCCGAGTCCTGCGCTGGATTTCTCCCCATCTGTCGCCTCTGCCGAGCTGCAACTCTTATTTATTTTGAATAATAACAACAGCAATAACAATAATAAAAAGGTCGAGCCGCCCAAATCCAGCTCATGTCACGTTCCCCTTTCTCTGGAGTCCGGTTTGTTTCTGCAGTTCAACAAGTTTGCGTTCTCTCTCCACTCCTCCTCCGGTTTTATTGACGCTGAGGATGAAGAAGGATTTGCAAATGAAAGCGCCTTGAAATACAACATCTTTCGGAGGGAGCTCGGCGGTTCGCCCGTCGAGTCTTGAATTCCACCCTTTGCCCCTGCTGAATCCGCTGTTCTGCCCTTTACTCTCCGGAGTAAGAAACCAAACAACGGCAACAAAAACCCGAGGGGAGGGCAAAAAAAAAAATACCTTTGGCAGCAGGGAAGCTTTGTGCGACTGACCCAACGAGCTGCAAGTGTCCAGTTTCTGAAAAGAAGAAAACCCTTTTGTCTTCAGCAGATCAGTAGGTAAGAGACGCATGGCGCAAGGGACTCGGCATTCCTAAACCTGGGAGTTGCACTTGCTCTCTTCTCTGTCAGCTTTTGCCCATCACTTCTCTCTCCTGTAAAGATTTACTCTTCGTCTTGCAAAATTCCCACATAAAAAATACACTTACTTTGTCCGGCCGTCTCGCCACTGGCGGTAAATAACCAAAATTAACAGCGGTGTCCTTGTGTGTAGCTGGAGAAAGTTGAACTTGGTGGAAGTCGCTGAAGTGGGGTTGTGTCAGGCTGTGTTTGAAAGCAGCCGCCATTCTTGTGGTGCTCTTTTTGGGGAAATAATCGCCGTCATTGTGCTCGTAATCCACGTGTCGAGATTGTCTTTGCTCGTCATGCTTCACGGAGAAGCACCTATGTGCGGTTACGTATCGCAGGCGTGCGAGCGGGAGGCTTCCACACGCTGGTGAGATTTCGTGTTGCACGCTGGATGGAATTTGCTTTACGTGAAGTGCTTTGCTGCTTTGTCACAAGGTGTAAAAGCGTCGAACCCGTAATTAACACGCCTTCATAGATTATGGAACATGGCTACTGACACGCTTGGCACCGTGCAGAGCGAGTACGAGGAGATGTTTTCTTTGTTTTGAGATTATTTTTAAAGTAAGGCTGAGAACGCAGCAGGGACATGTGCACATAATAACTGGATGGAGGCCCAGGCTCTGTGCAGGGGAACATATTTTGTGGCATACTTCTTTCTCTAGGGGCCGAGTGTTGGATGTGTGCTGGTGTACGTGTGGTAACACCCCCGCGAATTTCTTGTTGTCCTTCTTCCCCAGCTTTCTACCTACATACCCACTGCGCCACGGCCAGAGTTCCATCACTGCCAGTCTTTTGTGCCAGGGAAGGGCCTGTGGAATTTTGTGGGGCTCATAACATGACTCCTCTTTGCAGGAGAGATTATATCATTCCCTGCAGAAACACACAGCAGGAGGATCTGGCTGGTCGTGTGGTGGAACCAGCCTTGACATCGTGCCCTTCCCCGCTGCAGGGGTTTTTCCTGTAGATGATATGGGAAATGCTACGGATTGGTCTGGTGTTGTCTGTGTTCCTCTTTCTGTTGTTTTTTTCCCCCCTTCCTCTTCACTTGAGGGAATTCTGTGGGAAGAGAAAGTGGAGAAGGTGTCCTGTTCCTGCCTTAGAGGGGGCTTTGAGCTGATGGACCCTCAGAGAACTGAGTCTCTGCTGGGGTGCAACAGCCAGGGGGGCACCTTGCGAGGGGACTGCGGCAGGTGAATGATGAGGATCCATCCTCAGGGAAGGGGACATGGCATAGGCTTTGGCTGCTGTCTCACTCTCTTTCTGCAGCCCTTGACTTCTGAGCACTGAGCCTTTCTACCAAATCAGGAGAACGTGAGGACCACCTTCTCGAGCTCGCTCCTGTGCGAGCGGTGGGCAGCATCACGTTGGTTTTTCAGAGCTGATATGAAGACGTGAACCCTACCATCGACACCATGACCCTGCTAAATCTTTGGGTCAAACTTTCACCGGGGTTACCTTGGTGAGTGCTTGTCCTTGGAGCGGGGTCGTGAGCTGACCCTAGAAAAATGTGTCCCGTAGTTGGAGTTGCAGGTTCATCTGGGGTGCTTGGTCTCCCTCTCTTTTTCTCCAGGACGCTTACTTGCAACATAACCCCTGTCCTTAAAACATTCCTGGGAGCCACAGGCACGACACAGAATGATTTGTTTCTGCTCTTGTGTTTTCTTGAGGGAAGGGTGAGATTTCCAGGAGGTAAAGGGGCACCTGGTCTTCCTCCAAGCTTGTCTTTCAGGTTCGGGAGATGTTTTGGAGGCAGCACTGCCTGTCCTGGGAGCAGAGAGGGAGCTGGGCAACGCGGATCGGGCAGAACGGGCGTTACAGTGGGACACGGGATTGCAGCGGTGCTGGCTTCTCGTAGTTGTGGTATTGTTTGGCACGACACGTGTTGAAATTGCGATGACTGGTTCATATACTGATAGCAGGGTTCATCATTCGGCCTGTTTATCGTGACACATGGCATCAGACCGTGCCATAAACGTGGGAGAATCCAAGTATTGCTCTCCCTGAAGCACAACTTTGGACTAGTGTGTGCTTTGTAGCACCGAATGCCGTAGCTGGGCCGCAAGGTTTTCATATGCCTGTTACAGAAATGTATAAAAATTCTCTGTAGTCTGTACTCCAGCTCAAAGGGCAGCTGATTGAGACGTGCTTGAGTGCTAAGGTCAGGAGATCACATTCCATAGGTTACTAGATGAAAGCGCTCGAAGAGGGCACAGCATAAATATTTGATTCATATAGAAGGGATCGGTGCAAACCTTTTTTGTCCTTTCTCCGAAGATGTTCTGGAGGCAAAGCACTGTTAGGAGGAAAAAACACCAACCCCACCAAACCACAGAAAGCTTGTAGCTTCTTTGTGCTAGAAGGAAGTAGGACGGCGAGCTAGTGTTGGATTGTTGAATTCCGCTAAAATTCTTCTCGTGGGATACACCGTCTTCGAGAACAGCGAGGAGAGCTGATGTTTTTAAATGTAAAATGACTCATAATGCACGGGCTCTCGAAGTCGGGTTTAACATTGTATGCAAACATTGCCAGCTGGTGGGGATCTTTCGGGATAAATAAGAGCTATATTTGTACAAGGAGGCTTGAGTGATGCATTTCAGATGCATCCCGATTAGCATAAGCCATTCACTTTGCGAAAGAATAGCAGGAATCCCAGAAGTGTAGATAATTTAATAGTTCTCTTGTTCTCTTTATCCTGCCTTTCATCAGCAGACTGACCAATCGTTTTGTTTGTTTAGAAATCAGGTTGCTTTGCTGCCGCGTTTTTCTGACTGTGACAGTGGAATCGAGAGTTTGCAACCCCCCAAGGTCTCAAGGTGTAAACGCTTCCCCCTCTCCTCTCCCTTCCTTTTGTCTCCAGTTGAGTGTAATGTGATTTTTAAAATTTTTTTTGTTTTGGGGTGATGATTTTGATGGTGGTTTTTCTTTTTTGATGGCACAACTTGCACCATTTAATTCTGTGTAGCACCCAGCACTGTGATGCCTTAGTCCGTGGCTGGGGCTCGCTGTCACTACAATGAATGAACAGCTCAAGTAAAATTTCACCTCTTTACAGGCTTGATTTTCTTAACATGAACCAAATCTGATGTAAGTTTAAGTTGTTGCTGTGTTAACATGTTTACAGAGATAAGTCTTTAATTCTAGAATTATCACCAGCCCAATTATATGTTTATGTGCAAATACTATTAGCTGGGAATGGATTTATCTGTTCATAGCTCTCTCGGTGCAGAACTCTGTTTTTCAGTTCTTGCTTCATTCTTACTGGCAGCTATTAAAGAGCTGGGAGGACAAAGCCCAACAGAAGAAAGTTCTTACATGTTAAGAGTTTCTATTAAACCAAAACCTGGCTCCAAACACCTGTGAATGACGAGTTTCTCCGTTCAGTGCAGAATATGCTGTGCGGTAGGTCCTGTTCTGAATTAAAAAGGAAACTATGCCCTTGTTCTTGGCAGAAGGTTCTTGGATTATTAGATGCTCCCACTTCAGAGTGAAGTGTAAATGCCTTCAGAATAAAGTAAGCTGCCTGTTTTCTCCCACCTAACTGTTGTTGCACATTCCCCTGTTTCGAGGTATCTTCAAGCACTTGAAGAAGTCTTCTCAAAAGCTTCCTGATCAAAGCAGCCTTATGGGGTTTTTATTCTCCTTACTATTGTGGACGATACAGTGGGAGTGGAATGTCCTCGGTTGCCAGTGTTTGCTGCTAGGTATCCCCCTTCCATGGAGACCGAATGTTTATAATAGTGTGAGAACAGCCATTCTTGGTGGTTGGCAATGTGGTCCAAGGCAATCTTTCTCATCCTCTAGCCACAGAAATACAAGAGAGGACTTGGAGCACTTGGTTCTTCAGAGAAGCGTTCCAAGTTGCCTGTTGCTGGGGTTAGAAAGCTTCAGGAAGCACTGGAGGGTTTGTCAAAATGCTTCTAGCCCATTGTGTTGAATCTGGGCCACAACCAATTGGTTTAAGCTCATTCTCTGCTTTCAGGAATTCGTTGCTTCTGTTACATCCTGATGAGAAGTTACTTTCTAGATTTGACTTTCATCCACCTCTTGCACCTGATCTTCTCTCGATCTGTGCCCCACATGCAGCATCGTCGTCCTGTAGGCTTTCAACCACTGGCTTTAGGAAAGAACAGGCTCATAGCTGCCCCGTGAGTCCAGTTTGGCTGCCGGAGCTTCTCACTTGTGAAGCCTTTCTAGACAGGTGAGAGCGTATTCCCAACCAGCTCTGGAATGCAGTGCCGGCCGCAGAAACCATGGCATATGGCAACCTCCACGCTCCGACCGTACCTTCAGCTTTTCCAAAAGTAGTTGGTTCATGTTTTGAACAGAGCCGATGCTGAAATTGCATCCGTGTGAAAATCCTGTACAGCATGGACAACTCCAGAGGCAGCAGATAGCCAAATCTTGCACAGTACCTGGCTCTCTGGAGTAGCCTTGAAATGTAATCTTCAAGAAAGGAAAAAAACATCTCAACAACTTTAGAGAGTAATAATGTAAAGGAGCTTCGAGGGGCCATTCCATTTAAAATATGTGCTATAATATTTGTCTTGCTTGCCTGCTGCGCCTGGAAGCGAAAGGAGTTTTTCAGGCTTGATGAAATTTGTGTTTACCTAGACACTCAGGTGTCATTTTAAAAGTCAGAATATATTTGGAACTTACCTGTGTGTAAATGGCCGTTCAGGGCAAACCACATTTAATGTAAGCGAGGAGATTGGTGAACGGATAGGAAAGGGAGAGAAAAAGTCATGAACAAAACAAAAAACTGAGAGCAAACTGAAAAGACCCGTGGAAAACAGTTCTCAGAGCCTTAAAATCACGTCTTGGTAGCGTAGTGGTTCTGTGAGGTGCTTCCTGAAGTGAAGGAAGAACGTGTGGTGGAATCTTCTGGAGCACGCAGGGATCGTGAGCTGTGGTCGCCCTTCGTGATGGTTGTTGGATGTGTCACGCTTTGCTGTGAGCAGCTCCCGTGTTGCTGGGCTGGCGCTGGAAGAGCGAGTGTTCTCTCCTGTTTCCAAGCGCTGAATCGTCTCATATTTTACTGGCACGCAGTCTGCATTCTTGGTCCTGCAGAAGGGGTTTGGAGATAAATACTGCCATTCATACTTGTTGATTTTTTTACTGGCTCATCCTCTCTCAGAATGACTGTAGTGTAGTTTGGTTATGTCTAAGCTTAAAATAACCTTTTATTATTATTATTATTTTAAACATTTAAAACTCTTTGGGAGTTTGGAAAGGTCTTTGCTCATTTTCCTTGGTAACTACTGTTGGACTCTATAAGGTGCATCAGCATCGGTTAGAATGTAGAACCAAGGCTGTGCTTAAACCATAAAAAACTTCACTGATCTAATAAAATTGGCTTTTAAAAGCCTCGCTGTTATTTGCATTAGCAAAGCACTTACAGAGTCTGAGTGTAGACCAAGATGTTGCTGAGCAGTTCTTATATGACTGTCTGTGAATTAAGCCAATTTAAGGTTTTGTTTAGTGAATTAATTAGCATTTGTAAGACCTTGTCTAGGCCTTGTATCGCAGTAATGTTTGTTTGCTTTAAAATGCCTCGTGTCTCCACACAACTTGTTGGGTTTTTTTAAAGAATTACTTCATCTTTTAGGATTATTTGCTGCAAGCCTCAAGGAAAGTAATTCCACATTTCAGTGGCTTTGTTCACTTTGGNAAGAGAAAATTTGCATGGGAAGCCACTGGCCCCATCCCAGAGCGCTCCGGTGACATTCTGAAGGGCTGTGTCCATGGAGCTGTCTCAAAAGGCTGGAGATCAGGGCCCACCGTGGTGCCTGGGGGAGGCAGGCAGCTCTGAGGGAGCACTACAGGTACCTGTTGCCTACTGAGAAACAGGACCACGGGTTTTCCAGCCCCAGCAAGGCCCAAGCAGTCACATTTCTGGGGCAGTGGAGAGCTCGATGCGTTTCTGCTGCAAGCGCTGCTGGCCTCGACTGGGGTTCTGAGCGAGAGCTGGGGCCAGATGAGTTATTTTGGAGTCGTGCTTAGGGAGCAACGTGTTACCTTCAGCTTCTGCGTGGTCTGTGAAGTTCATTTTAACACATCTCAGTGCTTAAGTGGCGTAAGATCCCGGTGTGTTCCCGGCTGCTGACACTGCACCATCAAAACACGACCACGCGGATTTCCTTCGTTAGGAGAATATTGTGTAGCTCTAACTTTCTGTTTCTGCAGCTGCTAGTGATACCTCGCAGAAGAATCTTCTGCAGCTGTAGAAAGTACTCCGAAAGTTCCCTTGCCTTCTGCTTGCTCGAGTTCTGGGCTATCTCCATCCTTAATTGAAACTGTTTGGGCAGGATCCGTGCTTAAACTATTTGCTGCTCCAGCTATTACAGAAAATCTTCCTAGTAGCGCTGAGGTTTATATTAGCAAGGCAGAAGCTTTGCTGGGATGGTTTACACGAGGTTGCCCAAGTAATATACCTAAAAACAATTATTTCCTACTGTGACTGCGTCTGCTTTTAGAGTGGTTGCTGGAATAGTTACATTGAAAGAAATCAATTCCCCGAGTGACATAGTTGTGGCAACAAGAACATAAACGTAGGGCAGGACTTGGCCAATCAACGCTGCGCTGGAACGAAGGGAGTAATATCTTCCTCCCAGTGTGGTGGGGAGGCTTCATTAATCATCTCACAAAAGGCTTTTATAAGGTGCACATGAAAAACCCGGGCGGTTACGATAAAAGAGCAACACCAGAACCGCTTTTATAACATCTCTGCTTTCTAAAAATTCGGCGGGCTGGATCTTCGGTCGAGTTTTACTTAAAAAGAATAATGCAGATCTATCTTTTTAACCCAGGCTATCCACTGAGATCACAAAGTGGGCTCGCTTCGTGATACTGGGTTGTCCCAGTACTTAGGTTTGTTGCCTTCCTTGAGCCACAGCGTCTCACCATGAGCGTTGCCAGCTCTCAGGCTGAGGGCTGAGAAGTTACTTGTATTTTAACCATTTCTTTTTATAAAGAAAAAAACCCCAAGCAGCCCTTTGAAGAAAGGAGGGGCCGTGCCTCCTTGCTTTCCGCAAAACTGCTTAGTGAAATAAGAAGAGCTCCTCCATATGGGGGCTTAAAATAGTAGAAATTGTGGTAATGCTGGAAAATGCCAGAAAATTCCACGCTGAAGTCAGGCTGTAGTGATTCTTTTCTTCTCTACACTCTTCTCCACCTGTGGTTTGTGTTTGAGTCAACTCGTGAGGCAAATTTTCAGGATGTCACGACTGACAAACGAGGGAAAAACTACCTTAAGGTAGCATAAACCAGACGTATCTGTCCGGGGATTGTATTTCTATTGTTTTCAGGCCTTAAGCTTTTCGCTTCGGATTCTGACTTTATTTTTAATGTAGATGGTGATTCTAATCTTTTTTTTCTTTATCTCACCAGCAATTAAACCAGCCTGATGCTATCGGTAGGGACAAATGATGCACTGTCAACGTTCTGCTCCCTTCTGATAATGCGCACGAAACTGGTTTGCGTGTTTGAAGATTACATTTTACTCTCACATGGTTTTCATTATCTGAGAGCCCCGAGGAGAGGCCTGGACTCAATCAGCGAAGGAATGGAGAAACCACACAATGCAATGAAAATGGTGCTGAGGCATACTTGGGATAGTTGTGGGACAGGGGCTGCTGACGACAGAAGCGGGGCGCTGCCTGAGTGCTAGCAGCAGCAAGAAGGGGAGCGTTCTTAAAAGACAAAACAAAACGCGGTGTCGAGTTAAAATTGCGGCTTGGGTTTGCAACAGTTCCCCGATTCTACGGGGCTAATTACTGGAAATCTGTGAAGGTTGAAGCAGATGAGTCTCGCCGGCTACGCGCCGGGAGGCAGTCCTCTGAAACGAGACCTGCTGTGACTAAACCTCTGTAAGCTTGATCTGGTTTTATCTGGGTGACATCTAAAAGGTGAGATCTTGAGCTTTATGAAGGGAGTAGCAGAGCTCCCGTCGCCGCCTGTGCTGGAATTAGGTTCATTAATTTCGTTCAGGATGCAGAAATTGCAGGACGTGCCGCTAAAGGGTTGTCTCTGCAGATGTGTGAGTAGAGCTTGGTAGCGCTGAGCAACAGTTGAAGTAACTGGTGCGATGTATTCGCGTAGAAATATTCCCCCGAAAGCAGCTCGATAAATACACCTAAACTGGTTTTGCTTTTACAGTGTATTCAGAATAAGTCCTCCTGCTCCTCTGACGTTTAACGTTTTATGGAGGAACTTGAAATTCCACAGCGTTCTTATCAAAGTGCTTAAAAGCCATGAAGCATTCCTATTTATACCGGCCTCTCGAAGTGTTTATTCTTCTCTTTTTTTTCTTCCTTCTCCTTTGTAATATAAAACCTAAATTATGTTGGTGAAGATTATAAGTACTTCCCTGTAAAGAAACTGATGCTTTCTAGTGAGGGAGCAGGAATTCAAAGGTCAAGTAAGGTCTCGGCAGTTTTTTTTTCCTTAGACATTTTATTTAGAGGGGGTCTTCTGTGTCAGTGTCTTGCCTTCTCTCAAGCCAGACCAAGCGACTTTCTGCTTTTTCTTCAAGCCTGCCAAGCTTTCTTGTGCCCAAATCCCAATCCCACGAGCATTTGAGGAGAATGGTTAGTGGCTTTTGGCGAGACACTCAAGTCCTTGCTGAAGGTGGGCTTGGTTTGGCCAAAAAAGTAGTTAGAACCA
Source organism: Todus mexicanus (assembly GCA_013389965.1). Taxonomy (NCBI): domain Eukaryota; kingdom Metazoa; phylum Chordata; class Aves; order Coraciiformes; family Todidae; genus Todus; species Todus mexicanus. The sequence goes on along the minus strand of WEIS01067867.1, from coordinate 41,782 downwards.
TGATCAGTCTGTGGATGTTCTGGTGGCTTCTCGCTGTAGTTGCCCGATGATCTAATATAATGGGTATGCACATTATTTGCACCCCTCCGGGTGACATTGTTCTTGTTTTTAGTTAAAAGAAGGAAGTTTTTCTTGTTTGCCCGGTGACTCTGCCCTTCTGGTATGAAGATGAGTAATGTTGGCACTTCTCCATGCACCTGCTCAGTGCCACCCTCCGAGATCACCTGAGCCACGGTCGGCAGATCGCGGCAAGCAGGGACGGGACGGTTGGATGAAAGCTGGGCAAGTGTTTATGGTTGGAGTCTGAGACTCACTTTTGGTTAGGAGCGGGTGCTAAAAACCCTATCACAACCCCACGATTCACTGTGTGCCGCCTTGCAGGTTCGGGTGTTGGCACCAGGCCTTGGGAACCTTCATTCTCAAGGACTGTCTTGCTGTGTTTTCTCTCTCCTTGGGCAGGACTGAAGTAAAACAAAGCATTCAGTGATAATCTGGACTATTCATTAAATAATTTTGGACCTTGCCCTTTAGAGCCTGGTGCTCCTACCGACTTCAACGTGAGCACGTGTGCAGAGCAACCGTGTTCCAGTGGTCTTCGACTCTCGCGTTAAGTGAATTTTGCAGGATCAGGCAATGATCCTGCTGAGTTTTGCATAGGCTGTGCAGCAAAGGCATATTTCGATTTAATGATGGGTGACTCAGCAGGTGAGCTGCTCTCTGCCATTGCCCGGGGACTTCACAGGCAGTCCTTTCTATGCTATCTTGTGTTTTGCGTTCCCCTCCTCTGTTACAGTATGTCTGAAGATAACTGCACCTGAAAAAACCCAACCAAAGACTTCATGTCCCACCCCCTGTTGTTGCCAACCAGGATGAGCAGCATCACATGCCCGGCTTTTGAGAAAAGCTCCGAATTGCTTAGCAAAATTTACCGCTCGAGTTGGAAGTCTGTTCCTGTCCCTGGATTGTTTTGTGTATGGGCGATGTAAAATTTAGTAGTAAAACTGAAAGTGTTTAACTGTACTCCAGCCGTTTTGAGGCAGTGAACCTGTTCCCATCCCACCTGATGGGTAAGCTAATTAGCTTCTTGGCTAAGCAGTAATTCTGGGCAAGTATCTACAGGCTGTCCTCACAGGGACTCTTGCATTCCTCTTTGTTTCACAAGCTAGAGAAAGATGCTTCCCTTCGCCTGTGAGGTTGTTATTGCTCCACGCAGGCTAATTGAGCTATAGCATTAGAGCCACTCATCAACCAGGGGTGAGTAGCTCACTTGTCTAAGCTTGTTTATTTTTATAACGCTGAAAAATATTTGCATGCCATACAGAAACGCTCTGCTTTGGTTCCTTACAGCCTGGCAGTGGTAGCATTTTAAATTCTTCATTAATCTTGCTTCCTCACGAGGCACTGGCAAGGTTCCTGTGCATAATTATATGATGTTTAACACAGAAGCCTCGGCTACTGAGTTTTTACACAATGCCCTGCAAACATGGGCCTTTTCTTCCTTAAATAGTACCTCCACTACCTCCCCTTTTATGCCAGTTCTTGATGTCAGCGTGGTTACGTGCGGCACTATTTGCAACTCTTGTGTTAGTTCCACCAGTTCTAGATTCCGATGCTTCACCCAAGAACATACAGATATAAAGTTACCACGAATAATTTCACACTAGAGTAAGATGAAAGCAACCTGCTCTAGTGGAAGATGTCCTTGCCCATGGCAGGGAGGTTGGAACTAGATGATCTTTAAGGTCCTTTCCAACCTGAATCATTCTGTGATTCATTTTATGACACAGCTGCGATGCTCGGGAACAAGCTGTGAGATAGACTGAGCCTGGGAATTCTACCTCACAGTGCTTCCTTGGAACAGAATTGGTCTAAAACTGAATTTTCCACTTGGTAAGGGAAATGTTTCTGGGCTTTGTGGTTTTGACGAGTGCGCCATCCAATCCATAAGCCAGCACAGTTTTGTGGAGTTGTTGGTAGGCTGAATTCAGCCTTGTCTGTTGGAGTAGATTTAGGCTAAACCCCCAAATATGTGCTTAAAAAGCCTACAGAACCTATTCTGATTTCCTTCCAGCTCTGTCATAACAACTTCTCCAGTGCACCTCACTAATTTCCATCTTTGGCACGCTGAAAACTGCGATTGCTGGAAGGGCCCAACACAAATAGAATGTGGTGTCCAAATAAATAACATGTGGGCTTCAGTACCGCTTGTACTGCTCATTTTTCTGTTTCATCACATAGAAAAGTTAACTCACTGGTTCTGCCATGAGTTTCAGAAAGCAGATTCCAGGAATGCTGCCGCCCAAGTTAGTTGCGCAAGATTTTCTTTGTTAATTAAAAAATAATGGGATAAAATTGGTTAAAAAAAATTAAAATAATAAAATAGGCTTAATGCTAACAGTTGGGATTTACAGAAAGTGGATTTGTAAACCAGAAGATCTTCTTATGGTATCTCAGTCCACCTTTTGCTTTGGTTTTCCAGGCTGATTCCTAGTTTACATCCACACTAAACCGAGTAGGATTCAATTCCAGCAAATGCTTTCGGTGTGAACCCTGCCCTCCCTTCATCGGATCGGCAGAATAAGCTTGCATCGCTGTGCAGCGAGATGCCCTGTGTGAAATGGTTGCATGAGGAACTACTTCCTTGAACGTTTGAAGGAGTTAAACACGCACAGATTGAATGTGTCTGTTGAGAAAATCTGTAAGGCAGAGAGAGGCAGAATCTCAGGCTGGATTGTATCTTGGTATTAAAAAAATAAACATTTCCCCTCCTCTCCCCCCTCCCAGCGCCTTAGATTTTTCCAGTGGAGACAAAAGAAATCTTTGGGTAGAAAGGCAGCATCATATTGCATAATAAAAGCCTTTTTATGTTCTAATAAAAAGGGTTGCTTAGGGCAACTTTGTTTTAAAAAAAAAAAAAAAAAAAAAAGAAAAAGGGGAAAAAAAAAGAAGAGTCAGTGATGATACTGGTACTAGGGGGACAAGGAATCCTCAGCTTCTCTTGTGCAACGCTGGGAAGCGAGGCTGGAAGTCGCTCTGGTTATCTGCTGTCTTAATGCCTGGTTTAAAGGCTCTTTACTGCATATTTGCTGGCAGCTGTTTTCAATATATCCCTCTCCAGCTAAGTCACCAGTTAAGAATTTGACATGAGCTGGTTTTTTCAGCCACCATCTTGAACGCGCCATAGCACACAGCCCTGCCTTGTTCTCGGCTTCGATATTGTTCATGTGCCTCGAAATTGCTGTTGACACCTCAAGTATTTCACTCACAGATCTGAGATAATTTCGGCTGGGTGTGGATGCGTGCCGTAAGAAGACGCAGACCGAAGTATCCACGGCCGCATTCCTTCACTGCATCTGTTCGCTTGATTATTTTACTGAATTTTTTTTTTTTGCAGCATTCTGGGAAATTAAGTTAAATTTTACATCTCAGTGAATATTTTTAATTTCACTAGCTCTGTTTTGCTTGCCTGCCCTTAGAGTGTGAGCTCAGTGAGTGCACGAGCATGTTCCACTTTTACATTGTTTGCCTTTCTCTCGAGGACACCTCCAGTGGTAGATTTAACTGCTTCTTGAATAACGTGCCTAAACCCACATTTTTCTACGTTCTCCTGCTTCCTCCCCTCAATGGTTAAAGTTTCTTTAGTGCTTTATATTCTGAAAGAGAGAAGTAACGTCATTGAAGAATGTTTGGGGAATTACAGCTGTGCTCTGCAATATATTTCTGGCGTCGACTTTGTCAGTGTTCTTTTCTTCCCCTCGCTTTCCCAGTCTGTAAAATACAGCTAATATTCCTATATGGATCATTCTCCATGTCATTTCTGAGCCACGATTTGTCAAAGTTTATAAAGCATTTAACCAGATCACCTTTCATCAAAGGCTTGCTGCTGATAGAGTTCGAAATACACGGCGCCACTCGAAAAGGAGCCATCGGCGCAGGGTATCATCATCTGCGCTGCAGCTTTCATTCTTAGCAAGAAATAAAACAATGGAATTAAAGAATTAGCGGGTTTTAATCACTATTTCACTTGGAGGCACAGATGGGACGGAGCATTACTTGGCAGCGTTCAGTCTTGGAGCAGAAATTGTCATGATTAAAGCAGCAGCTGGAGTAGATTGTGAGGGACAGGGGGGTTCGTTCATCCTAAAGGGATCAAAATTGTTGGGCTCTGGGAGAAAACCAACTGCGAAAGAAAAATCTGAAATACGGGCCACGGTTTATTATTTCTAGGGTCTCTTCTGCTGATTAAAATGATGTTTTCGATGCTTTCCTCAGAATTATTTTGGAAGCGAGGAGAGTGTCAAGTGATCTGGCCGACTGAAGAGGAGACTCAAGCCATCTCTGAGAGGAGAGCGTGGATCTGCGGGAGGAAGGCTGCGTGTGTCCCCCCATGTGGCAGAACTGCTCCTCCTGACCGAGGAAGTCAAAGTGAAGGAGATAGGTATGTGCCACTTCGCAGAATCACACAATACCAGGTTGGAAGGGGCCTCAGGGATCATCTAGTTCAACGCTAAACTAGCCCAACGCTTCAATTAGGACTTCAGGAGAAGCGTGTTCCAGACCACTCGGCAGGGCCTGAATTCCTAGTTTGGTGAGGCAGCCTGGAATGAGCTGGATTTTAACTTTCTCTTCATCAACCTTTGCAGAAAGCTTCTTCTGTCTGCTCAATGCCTCGAGGCCAAGTGTTACAGGAGTAAGCTGGCCTGAGGAGGCAACTGGGTGATTGTGGAGACACAGAACAAAGCAGACAGACCCTTCAGGTCTCCTGACTCCTGCAGTCCATCCCGGGTTCTGCCATGGAACAGACAGTTGGGAGCGAGTCACCTTTTGCTAAGGGACAGTGTTACACAGAAAAAAGGTGTCAAAATAAAGTGCTAGAGCAGCAACGTGCGTTCTGCTGTCAGAGCAGAGCCACAGTTTAGCCAGCAAGTAAAGCATACTCTGTTCGGAACTGTCCTGGCTCAAAAGTGGCTCCGCTTTTAGTTAAATGTCTCAAAGGTCTCATGAAATTTGGGTATCTCATGCATGGCCAGTGGGACTTGAGTTTCCATGACAAATTCCTGAGTCCGCTGGGAGACCGAGCAAAGTGTAATCACTGGTGGTCACTGACTTAATCTGTGTTTAGGATGTGGTTGGCATTGGCTCTTTGTGTTTCTCTCCTTGGTACACAGTGTTTTTTCCTGGCCCTCGGAGGTCTTCTGTTCCTTAGATCAGGCAGCTCTTTTTCCTCCTCCTGCATTTGCATGCCTTCAGCTGAGGGTATTGAGATATGTGAGGATTTGGTTGCCTTTGTATCACAGGAAGTTCCCGAGTCCTCCCTTGCACCAGTACATAGTGTTTTCTGCGGCAGGGAGACGAGGTGCTGATCTCGCTTGGGGTATTTCATAACTCTAAAAACCTGCTGGCTGGCGAGGTATTCATTAATTGCTTTAAACAATCTAAGCTAAGAGATTTCTTTACTTCCTTTGAACCGTATTCTATCTCAATGGGCCTCTCTTCTTTTTTATTATCCCCTTAAAACTTGCTGATTTCACCCTTTAATCCCGTCCACCTGCAAATATGGGAAGTGTATTTCACTGCAAGTGTAAGGCAAACAGGTCTTCAGCATTTTTACCATCATCGTGTGAATTCCAGGTCTCGTTTCTGCCTTGCTGTGTCTGAGGCATTCCTCATGCATCAGCTTGCGGTCCATTGATATTCCTATAAACTTGCAAGTCACCTTTCATCACCTTTCGAGGCTTTGCCCCCTGGCATGCAAGTCCTTCTCAGGTCAAGGGCCTTAACGACCCCCATTGTTATGGGAACCTTTGGTAATCTAACCTGCTTTTTTTCTGTCTTTCGAGCCATTGCTCTTAAAGGTCTCTTGCTTGATCCACTCAGGCGCTAATAACCGTGTCTCCTTTCCTTAGGTCAAGGGCAGCTTTTACATTCCACCCAAAAGGCACCAGGGTTTGAGATGAGGAATTCAGAAGAGCAAGCAGCTACGACAGTTTTACAGCGCCTGCTGCAGGAGCAGCTCAGATACGGAAACCCAAATGACAACCGTAACCTTCTTGCCTTACACCAGCAAGCCACAGGAAATGCCCCCCCTTTCAACAGCACTGGGAGTCCAGCATCTCAGAACGAAGGGCTGAGCTCCCAGGACCACCAGCTTGTGACTCATGCTGCCCGTCAGGAGCCCCAGGGCCAGGAGATACAGGTGGACAACAGCATCATGGAGAAGCAGCTCTCCCCGCGACTTCAGAACAGCGAGGATCTCCCGACCTATGAGGAAGCCAAAGTCCAGTCGCAGTATTTCAGGGGCCAGCCGCACGCTAGCGTCGGGGCAGCGTTTTATGTAACAGGGGTCACCAACCAAAAGATGAGGACTGAAGGGCGGCCCACGGTTCAGAGGGTGAGCCCGGGGAAGGTCCACCAGGATGAAGGACTTAAGGACCTCAAGCAAGGGCACGTCCGCTCCTTGAGCGAGAGGCTGATGCAGCTCTCCTTGGCCACCAGCGGCGTCAAGGCCCACGCGCCTGTCACGAGCGCGCCGCTCTCCCCCCTCTCTCCGCTTTCTCCTCAGCAGTCCAGCGACCCTTATAAAAATTCCGGCTCCAATGAGTTCTACAAGAACTCGGTGCAGCCCCCTTCCCAGCCCAACATGAAAGGAATGGAGCAGCGGGGTCCTCCTCCGGAGTATCCGTACAAAAACGTGTCCACCCCGTCTATGAACTGCAAACCTCAGGACTCGGGACATTTTTATAGCGATCATCGCATGAGCCAGCAGGGAAGATCTGATGGGCCTATGATGAGGTATCAACATCCCCCTGAGTACGGGTCCGTCAGGTAAGCAAGCTCTTAAAGCAACCTCCAGGAGGGAAGGCGGTGTAAAACTCCGTCCTGTGCCCTTGCTCCTGAGGCAGGTTTTCTTTCAGCAAAGATATCCCGTCTTTATGAAGTGAGATGACAGATTGTGTAGAGCTCCAGAGTCTTGTCTGGAAGGGCTGTAGAGACCTGACTCTTAAAAAAAACCCCACACCAAACAAACACAAACAACAACAACGACAACAAACCGGAACAAGCCGGCTTGATTTTATGGCATGGGGAAGTTTAATGCTCAGGCTCCAGAGCCTTACAAAAGGTTTGCTACAGAAGCCCAAGTTCTGGTGTGATGCATTAGAGAAACTTGCAGTTACTTATTGCAAGACCGAAGCCGTGCTTGAATTACATCTGCCTGGGCAAAAGGGGTTTTTTTAGGTTTAAACTGCATCTAAATGCTCCATAAGAAAGGAGGAAGTGACTGAAAGCAGTAAAGTGCAGGTAACAGGTAACAAAATCACCTGAGCTTCCTTCAGAGATTTTCAGATTTTGCTTTCAGTGGACTGAAGCATAGGAGTGGAAAACGGAGCGTGTCTTGTGCTTCGTCCCAGGCTTGCTGGCTTAGCTTTCGCCCCTTTTCCTTGCATCATTTGAAATCTCAGCCCGTTCTGGCTTCCTTTAGGTAAGGAGCTAGATTTGGCTTGAGCCAAACAGTGGCGTCCATGTGGGTGAAGAGGAGGTTTTAATCTAGTGGGCTGAAAATCCAGCTTTACTTTACCTGTTTCCTTCCCATCTCATCACTGTCCAAGACCAGGTGGGATTCGGTGTCATGGGTTTGGCCTCATTTTGAAGCTGAAAGGGTAATAGAAAGGAGAGCGTTGCAACGCGGGTAAATGGTGAGGTCTCTGTGCGGTTGTGTTTGCACCTATTGTGCTGTGTTTTCAGGGGGGCACGAAGAAGAAACCAGCCTCTATTTGGGAGCAGAGTCTGAGCTTTGGGGAATTTGAAGCCGCTCAGAACCTTCCTAGTCCTATGGGGAGCTATTTTCAGAGTTTGTCCACCATTGTTTGTGATCTGAAATGACTTCAGCAGCATACAAGCCTGATGAAAAGGCCCTTTGATCTGGCTAAATAAATAATAAAGAGGCCAGGAAAAGGGGAAGTGAAGGGTTTAGGGGGGGTAATGATTGTAGAAGCTCGTTGCAAACGTTTTTTGAAAATTCAAAGGTCTCGAATCTCTGCACACACAGGGAAAGGAAACATCCTTCGTGGTTATGCTGCATCAGAAATACTCATAATATTAACTACAGGGAATCAGGAGCGTAGCGTAGCCTGCTCGCTGTTTAAGGAGAGGTATTTGAAAACGCGCCAACAGTCAGCTCCTCTAGACAGGGTGATTTTTGTCTGTATTGGATGGATCCTGGCTGCTTTGAAAGAACATTGGTGGGGG
>WEIS01067867.1:0-33493 GCA_013389965.1 Todus mexicanus | reverse complement strand
GGGGGGGGGAGGAGAAAGGTTCAGCTGGCAAGGTTTCCAGTAGGGGAAGCAACTGAAATTTGTCTTCAAAGCATTGGGAATCTAATGAGGTTACTTTTTAACCTAAATAGCTGCACAGAGAAGAGGTTTCCTTTGCAAGCAAATGCTGGAGCAGGAGAACAATTGCAAGACTAATCCATAAATTACAGAGCAGCGTCGCAAAGGAAGGGAGCGAGTCCTCTATTCCCCTCCCTCTCCCACACACTTTTAAGAGAAACTGTCATTTAGACAAGAAACCTTCTGTGTTGCTAAAGGTGCCGCTGGGTAGTGGGGTGAGGATTTTAAAGGCGTACAGCTTCGGGGAGCACGTTTGCCTCGCACCAGGCAGTGCTAACGAGTGTCTTTCCAGCCTCGCCGGAGCGATAAAGTGTTTTTTGGAGACTCCAGCTTTCCTGTACCCTGGCTCCGTGTTTATTGGGATTCATTTGGACTGGTAAATATGTGCATTTTTTGAACTGTGCGTCCAGGAAACAAAGCCCCTTCTTTCTGCTCCTGAAGCCACACCCTTTTCTGCGGGTTTTTCCCCTCATTGTTTGGGGGAATTTGAGGGTGACCTAACGATGCGGTTAAATAAAACTCGTTGAGCAAGATAAACATTGGGGAATTCACAGCATTCTCATGCTTCACCCTCCCCAGTCTGGGAAAGGAATGGGCTGTGTGGTAAGTTTAAACCAGTCTGCAAACAGTTTGCCTCACCTGCTCTTGGGCGGTGCAAGTTTTGGAACACGTAGATGTTCGTAATGATGTCGGTTTAATGTAAATACCGGGCATGCCAGAGGCGCCTGTGCTGTTATTTGGAAACTCAGAGAAAGTTCAGAAGAGGGCTGGCTGCATGGGAAGCTCCAAAATCCTGTTCTCTCCCTGATAATCTCGACTGCACTTAAGCATTGGTGACAAAAACCAACCTGAAGGTCTAAGAGAAGACGGGTGCCTAGGGCTCAATGTCTCGTAGGGTTGCAGGGTCTCCTGTAGCAGAAGAGGGAGAGACGAGGGAGAAGGGCTCGTGTTGATACAGTTTTGGGTGCAGAGGAAACTCGCTGTCTCTCTGATTTAAGTGCCATTCTCTGTCCGGAGCCCAAATGACTGAGCTCCTGCTGTGGTGATTAATCCCGCTGACTTCACAGAAACTTTCTGAGGAGGAGATCTACAGAATTTACCCCACAATTAGTAAATCGCTTCTGTGCCCTGCGTTCCCCTGAGCGGCATCAAAGTAGGGGATAATCAGGAATGACTGGCAAGCAGAAGGAAAACGCATTGGTTTGATTGCAGCGGTCTAATCTAGTGGAGCCTGCGCCCTCCTGCAGTCAGCGTTTCCCAGTTTGTACAGGAGAGCTGTGGAGGAGAGGGGAGTTGCAGCTTCTCACATGTGAAACAGGCAGGAGAAGCTGGGAAGGCAGAAAATATTTGACCGAGCTGCAGACCTTTCCTGATCTCTCCATTCTTCTGCCCTCCTCGCTTTTGTTGCTCTACCCGCGGATCTTCTGCGTGACTTGCCGTTGGCAGTCCTGGCAGCCTCAGGACTCCTGATGGCAAGGTTTGCTTGCAGGGCTGCCCTCCCTCCATATCTCTGTCTTCATGGCTTAAAAGCTAATGTGACCCTTGTAGCTGCAGAACCATAAATCCAGGTTTGTAGTTGGCCCGCGTGCCGTGTTTCTCCGATCCGCGCCAGGGAAGCAGAGATTCTTGCCTGATACAGTCTTCAAAATGAAGTGGCCCTTCAAGTTATGCTTTTAGACTGAAACGCTTGTGGGAATTACTACTCTGAGGGTTTTTTTCCCTGCATTTGGGGTTTTCAGGTCTTTATGACACGGAGGCAAATGGCAGGAGATTGCGTAATTTTGGTTTCTATGTGTTTTGAGAGCCTTTCTGCATTTTTGCCTGAAGTGGTTAGTTGGGATATAATTTTGATGACTGCTGCAGGGTCACCCGAGGACTGATTCTCTCATGGAGGGAAGTTCCTGCTACCGTTTTATCAGCGATTCTGTTGAGTGACCCCAGTAGGGATTTGTACCTTAAAATTCTGCGGTCTGGCTTAAAAAAACATCTTGAAAAGTCTGGTTGTATTCATTTACCTTCCTCAATCTCTCAGTCCAGAATTGGTTTACCAGCGAAATAAATGCCACAATTCTCATGTTAATCTGTGGGATCTCAGAGCCAGGTATTTTGAACCCACAAAATATATATAAAGTATTTTCTAAGACGAAAGTGAAAGTAGTGGAGATGCTAAAAAGTGCTTTGAACGCGTATGTAAAAGTTTGCAAAAAAGATCTTAAAAGGTCTGGTTGTCGCTGCAAGGTTACGGGGATTTTTAAATAGATTTGTTTTAAAGGTGGGATATATTCCCCCAGTTGTGTTATCTCGTTTTGCTGGGAATATAAACACATCTGTGATATTTTGGAAGCTCTGATGTTGTTGGAAAGGCAGCAACTGGAGCCTCCTGGCTCTCGTGTTTCAGCTTGAACCCACAAGATTGGTATAATTTCAAGATTAGGGGAGGCTTGGGATGTCCGCGCCAAGATGCTGGAGATGTTGGAAACGTATCTTGTTTAGAAACACTCAGCCATGAGTTCCTAGAGTTGTTCTTTACAATAGGTTTGAAAACACCAAGAAGTCATTACCAGGCACGTCAGTACAAGGACCGTCCCTTCAGAATTTAGCTGCTGCTGTGGTTTTCCTTTGGCTGCCTTTGTGCTCCTTTCATTAGTGCTCAGGTCCTGCAGAAATGGCGAGATTCTGCCCGTGTGTCTCTGATGACAGAATAATGAGCTGGTTTTAGTCAAATAGCCCAAATTGCGAACATTGCTGTCTGAGTAGTCCTCATTAGGCTTACAGTGTCAACACACTGAGAGCAGCCGGGTCAGTCTCTCTGAGTAGCTGTTGCAGGTTGTTTTCAGACTGGAAGAGAGAATTTCGTAGGTCCGAAACTGGAGAAGTGGGATTTTTTTGCACCCGTGAGGCAAACAGGCAACGTATCCCTTGATCTAACCTCCATAGGTCATCAGAGATGAAGTGTCACAGCAAGGTTATTCCCTCATTGATTATAAGAACAAAGCAGAGGTGCGTGGCATTAGGTGAAGAACAAGCTCGAGGAGACGAGCGGTTTCTGAAGACGAAAAGTTTTTAGCGCCGCACGTAACTGGCTGAGCTGTGCGAGGAGCTGGGAACCTCCTGAGACAAACCAGGCGACCTTGAGCACGGCATGCGACGGTTTTGCCTCGTTTTTCATTTTGAGATCTTGCCAATAAAGGTAATGACATAAATGCAATGATAAGTAGAGCTGACGTCCCGGGAGGAGAAGAACCAAATTGCTGCTGCTAACCGGAACATTCCTGAGAAAATTAATTGCGCTTCTCTCTTCTGCCTGACCCCTGAGATCCTCGCGCTGCATGTGATCAGTTCTGGGGAAATACAGCTCCTGGAATGATGGCGCTGGCAGAGATCACAGTCACCTGAGCGTGAGAAAGAGAGAGAAACAGTGACTAGAGCAGTCATTATTTGTTTTTTCCAAGTGGCAAAGGCTCGATATGTTCCCCCATTAAGGAATTCGAGCATCAGCCTGGAGGTTTCTTTGGACCTTCTCTGCTGAGAGCAGGAAAAATGAGATGTGAGATGCATGATAGTGAAATAGCGAACTCTGCGTTGGGCTGAGAATGTACGAGCTCCTCCAGGCGCTGCCAGCCAGATGTGAGTAATGCAGACGTTTCCTCTTTGGACTTGTGGATGCTTCTCTCTGCAGAGAACAGGAAGGATGATGTTGAGTGTTTGCACATCGCTGAGGAGCCCGTTGCGTAACCCTTTAGTTCCCAGTTCGGCTTCGTGCTTTGCTGTTGTCCGTTGACATTCCTCTAACGCTGCTGCTGTGGTGGGAGAGCCGGGCTGGGGGTTGTCTCGTACACCCGGTACCACTGCTGCGCTCAGCAGATCCAGCGGGTAGGGTTCTTTCTGTGAACAACCAGCTGCAGCCCAAAGAGTGGGAAGTTTTGTCAGAGCAGGAGTGTTGCAGAACGTGTTGAATTGGCAGGTGGGGTCTGCTTAAGAAGAGACTGGCTGCAGCATGGAGAGCGAGTGACTTCAACTGTTCGGATAAAGAACATCCAGAGAAGTTAAAGGTTGAATGTCTTTGGAGGAGGAAGCAAAACCTGCCTCCTGAGGTCATCCAAGCGCGATAAATCCACACAATTTTCTATGAGAGATTTCTGACTTGGCTAAATAATGCAGCAGGAGTTGAACTGGGGATCTCTGGAGCCCGGGAAATGTGAGCTGGTGTAGTTTGCAGTTAGTTCTGCGATAGACTCCAGCATGTTATAGCTTATATAGGAAAAGTTACACAAATGATTTTGGTCAGCAGGTGTTGATGGAGTTTCTCTTTGTGTTTCTGTACAAAGCAAACTCAGGTGGAAACACCTTCATGCACTCAGACGGTGTTTTCTGATAATGATTTCCTTTTGAAGCGTTTTTTAGAAAACAAACAAAAGGAGAACCTCACATATGAGTCTTTTGTGCGGGAAGACTTGTGCAGAGGAGCTACACAGGACCTGTTGCACTGGGTTTGTGCACCATCTTCTGCATGACTCTCATGGAGCTTCTGCTCTCTGTTTTCCAGGCAGAACCCAGATGTGCAGCTGCAGTTACAACAGAGACCACCTCACCACCACAGCCCAACTTCTTCCTTGACATCCCTGGGATCTTTGACTCTGCTCCAGTCTCCGCCACCATCCAGGCTGTCCCCTTCCCAGCATCAGCAGCCTCTGACTCCAAGCCAGGCAGATCCTGGCATTCTGCCACGGACCCAGCAGCCGTTCTTGTCAAACCAAGTCCATCAGGGAGATTTGTACCGATTATGCCAGCCCTTCCTCGGCCCGCAGCAGCAGCAAGGCGATTCCTATTCCGTGATGTCCCGGGCTCAGCAGATACCTTCCCCGTACCAGCAGATGCAAGTAGATCCTTTCGCCATAGTTTCCAGGGCCCAGCAGATGGTGGAAATCCTGTCCGAAGAGAACCGGTCTCTACGACAGGAGCTGGATGGGTGTTACGAGAAGGTAGCCCGGCTGCAGAAGGTGGGTGTTTTGGGATATCAGGTACTCTCCTGTGTCTAGCGGTGCCCATAATTGAATTATCTAATCTGCAAGTGTTACATTCCTTGCTTCAGGGATTGATTATCCACTTTAGAGTCTTTTATATGCAGATTGATTAGCCCGTATCCTGTCCCTTTGGGCAGCAGCTTAACCTTGTCAGAAGATAAAATCAAAGCCTACAGTTCTGTTCCAACAGCTTATTGACCATGCTCAAAAGAGCATCCTCATCAGCTATCTGGAAGAGGCTGCCTGCTTGGCTTGCTTGGTTCAATTAAAGCTGGTGTTCTTAACGTCCAGGATAGCAGCAGGCTTCGTTTTGCCATTAAGAAGCTTTAGAGACTGCAGGAAGGGCCTGTTTGGTATAACATGAGACCACAGCCACTCAGGGAGGCAACAGGGCACATTGTACAGAACTGGTTGGCAGGACAGTGTGCAGAGCTGTGGCTACATCGAGACATTCGGACTGCTCGACTGCAGCTAGTGCTTCTTTCTTCATTCCTTCCTTCAGGTGCCCGGCCTGGCTTTCCACACTCATTATTCCTTCTGTTACCTCTTTCCGGGGATGTACATTCCTTTTGGTTGGTTTTTTTTTTTGGAAGGTTCCTGGCCAGGAAATGCTTTAGAGAAATGTTTGACAGCTTCCTGATAATGAAAGAAGGATAAAAATGCCGTTTCCTTTACCTCCCTGTTGATCACTGACTACAGCTGATGCTGACGGGGTTTGCTGTGATGTGGATCCGTATGTCCATAGCGGTGCAAACCATCCCGAGTGTGGAGAGGTAGAAGTGAAACTCCTTCAGCTCTCGGTGATCAGAGAAGCTTCACAATAAAGGCTAGAAGGAAGGATAAAACATATTTCGCTGCAAATGTTTCCATCCCCCTATTCAGTAAATTGAATATTTAAAAGCACAGCTACGTTGTAGAAGGGTAAACACAGAACATCAGGAGGTTTTATTGTGAATTTTGGACCGCGAACCTACAGAGTTCATCAGGAACACAAAATCTACCGCTAACGGGGGTTTTTTACCATGATTTTGCCTGCCTTTCTTGTTTTATTTGACTTACTCTAACTTGATATCCCATTAGCTATTTATATAAATGCTTTTTGCCCAAACTAACAGTAGTGCCAAACCGCCCCCGTCTTAGGAAAAAAATAGGTTACATTTGCACGTCTTCAGTTTGCTGTATCTATGCTCTGATCATATCAGGGAAACAGAGCTAGAGTCTGAAAGGAGAATCCAGAGCTTTGTTTCAATCATTGATATCTTGTGTACAAAAGGAACCATCGCAAACCTGGTACTGACGTTTCACTTGATGTATAGGTGTAGGTTTCCTTCAATAAAGAAAACCGGAGCGAAAGTAGCCTCCTTTCTGAGACTGAATGGAAAGGATTGTTAGTGATAAAATAGTTAAGTGCTTGTTTTCGCTTCTGCTGCAGCTGGAAACGGAAATTCAGCAAGTTTCAGAGGCGTACAAAAACCTGGAGAAATCCTCCTCGAAGCGGGACGCCCTGGAAAAGGCCATGAGAAACAAGCTGGAAGGAGAGATCCGTAGGCTTCATGACTTCAACAGGGATCTAAGAGGTGAATGAAGTAACACTTCTGTTCTTCAGTTACCCGTTTTTTATTATTTTTGTACTTGACAGGACAGTGTTTTGCTGCAGAATTCACTGTGTCTGCTGACACGGGTAGAACATGACAAGAGGATACTCTGGTATGTTTGGTAGCCTGAGATTTTAAGTGCTTGCAGGGAGTGTGGAAAGCAGGGATTGAGGAGAGTGCTGTAGTCTCTCCTTTCCAGCCTGTTTCTCATTGAGAAGAAACGTGATAAGCCAAATACCGTAAACCAGATGCAAGCCTGGAATTCTCTCGTCTCCTATCCTAGATGCAATTTGTACAATTTGTTCAGTTTATACAAATGGAAAGACGTTTTGCTGACTGCCTAATCCCACACCGGGCATGTTCGCTTGATTTCCTGTCCGCTGACCCTTTTGCACTGACATACAAACTGCAGACTGCCTGTTCTTCCTGAAGGTCTTGTCAGTCCTTATCGATGGAGGCATCTGGCTTTTTGGATCTCCCTTCCTTTTCCAGAGCGAGATGTTATTAGTGCCTGGCTCTTGCTAAGAGGCTGAGGCAGTGCCGCGACTGGCAGCGGAGAGTGATGCTGAATGGTATTTGACCTTAGCATGGGTAAAAGTTTAAGCGTTAGTCTGAAATGCAAAAAACCCCTGCGGTTTGAGGTGTTTAAAGGCGCAGAATCACTCTTTGAAACTCTTTGATTTTTTAATGAAAGCCTTCTGATTGTCCTACGTGTCATTTGCTCACACTGCCCCACGTCTCTTACTAAGGTTATATTCCCAGAAATTGTTTTGCCTCCAAGAAGTGAGGCCGTACAGTGCTATCAAGAAGGACGGTGCACAGAGGCTTGCAGTAAATTATCTTATTCATAATAAAGCAGCATAAACATTTCCTTCGTATTTTCATAGACTGATACCAATCCCTAGCAACCTGCAGCAGCAGAACAGTTGAGCTGTCCTTAGGGTCTTACGCTTTTCCCTAAAGTCAGGTTACAACAGCCATTTAATCTTCTAAGTATTAAGATTTGGTGGAGAATAATAAAGGGATCTTTTAATTGCAGGGTGAGATTTATCCAAGTGGAAAAAATAAGATGTCTTCGCATTTGTAAAAATGGAAAAAATTTACTGCTTCTGTGCTCTACTTGTTTAAAGTAATTTCTTTGGAATTTATTTAACCTGTTTTGTCTCATTGAAAGTTTTTTTTTCAAGGGCATAACGAGAACCATTTTTAAAGTGGGTGCTGGCTTCTGCTAGCTTGCAATTACTTAGTGTACCTTCTCTTGAAAAATTTTGCAGAACGTATGGAGACAGCCAACAAGCAGCTTGCAGAGAAGGAATTTGAAGGGTCTGAAGACAATCGGAAAACCATCTCTCAACTCTTTGCACAAAGTGAGTTACGCAATCATTATGGGTCAGTACAAATGCTCCAGTCGTCCATAATCTACAGATATTTTTTTCCACCTATTTTGTTCCCTGAGAAGTTTGGAATTAGACTTTTCCAGGCTGACAAGTTCCAGGTTCCAGTCCTGGCAGGAGTTAAAGGCCAGTGTGACTGGAACCTGGTAGGTCTCCTCTCTATTTCCTCGTTAATTTGCCACTGCCCTGTCCAGTTCAGCAAAAGCCAAGGGGCCAAACGCTGCCTGCAGCATGTTGGGCTGGGTGAGGGTCACCGATTCTGGCCACAGCAGTGGACTTATCACGAGGCAAACCAAAACGATGGATGCAAAATGCTGCTTTTCCTGTGTGCTTCAATGTCTTGAGGCCGACGGCAGCGAGCCAGCTTTTCTCTCATCCCGTGGTGTACTCCACCCTTCTGACAATGCTCGCTTTTCTCCAATTGTTACATAAAAAGGTAATGCAATAAAATTGCAAAAGAGAGATTTTCGGTGGTGTAACCCACGCTGCTGCTGCTCTGACAAATGCTGGTATCCCTCTCTTGTCTTGCCTTCAGCTTATTCCTTGTGGCTTACGTTGCAAGTAGATGGCTGTCGGGGTGTGAATTCAGAACTCTTGGTGGTAGTGGAAAGTCTGTGAGTTTAGTCTCGCATTCAAACTGGTTGGGTGAACTTGGAGGTTCTTAGACTCACCCGGAGATGTGGGAAGGTCAATGCTGAGAGGCCTCACATTCAACTTCTCCATTTGGATGGCCGTGGGAACCATAGTGCTACATTTCATCAGTCCCAGCATTTCTTGGAGTGCTGGAGGCACTTGTCAAGTGAAGCAGTACCCGTCCGGGGAAGAGTGTGCAACAAAACCTCCAAAAGCCTCGCTACAAGCACTTACAGAGGAGCAGAGACTCTGCTGGCACCGATTGATACCTGCTGGCACGATGCCACCCTGTCTCATCTCTGCGTGTTCGCCACAATACGTTTTAGTGTGCTGGCTCTGTCAGCAGCTCGCTTCCTGGGTAGAGGAGAGATACTGGGATGGGAGCGATGGGGAAAAGAAAAGGCAGGTGGTGACATTGGCCTTTCTCCTCGGGTCTTATGTCACAGGCTAGCTCTGAGCTGCAGTCAGGGTTTGCTCTGCAGAGTTCTGGGTGCTGTTGGTGGACAGGTTTGTTTTGCAACCCATGCGTGGGCTGCGTTGATTCCCTGGCAGAAGGGAGTCTTTAGCTCCTCTGTGTTGCTAAAGCTTTGCTCCTGGCTCTCTGCTGGCAGAGGAAAGGGAATAATTGTGGTCCTGTAAATATAGTTATGCATATACTTGCACAAACGGGCTTGTGTATTCCATATGCAGCCTGTCCTAACACCCAGGATTTAGGTCCTGTTTTTCAAGCCTTCCACTCCTTGTCCTCATTCCTTTGTCGTGGGATATTGGTTTCTGGAATGCAGTTTCTCTGGTGTCATCGGTGCTGGGTGTAGATCACTCCAGGGAGTATTCTGTGGTTATGTATCCAGCAAGCGTGTTAATGTTATCTTTGGAGCCGGTTGGCTTGAACTGGGAATGACAACATACACAGAGGACATCAGCTCTGTGTTGTGGCTTTGCTTTACACCCCTGCGCGATAGCGTCTCCCGTCCCTAGTTATTTTCTCCTGTTTATGTTTTTTACGAAGGCTGTTGCCCTGTTCCTGAAACACGCAGCAGAGCTGCTCCCACTAGCTCCAGCTCTTTCTGGAGAGCAGCAGAAAAGGACCAGCTGCTGTGCTTGAGGTGGCGTTAAAACATCAGACATGAACTCTCCGTGCTGGGCACAAGGCTTTCTTGAGCTTTGTCTGCTTTGAGCAGTGACAGAACAGATACACGTGCCTCAGTTCTGACCCAGGGGGTTATTTTTAAGGGCAGCAGAGGCAGACTGAGTTGTTCTCATTGCTGACTTGTTTTCGGACTCCTCTAATGGTTTCGCCAGCAAAGTGGGACACTCAGGTGTTACTTTGTGAAGGAGGACAGCTGCCCCGGGCACAGCAGCCTGCCTGTTTCTGGGGTCAGCACGAAAGAAAGGGGAGCAGAAGTTTTTCAGGCGCAGAAGTCTGCCATCTCCTCTCCTCAGCCTGGGATATTAAAATTACCCAGTTTGTTTTCCATGGCTGAAAGCTCAGAGGTAAAGAGGTGCCAAGTTTCACTAACTATCTGCATAATCAGAGCAAATTACCTAACTGTACTGAGTGATGCACTTTCTATTCCTTCTCGCGAGCGTTGTGGCGCATTGTTACTTGAAGGTACCGTGCTTGTTTTGCAGGGTTCCTTGGAAGGCACGTGCTTTTTCTCCCCCCTGAGCACTAGATTTGCATTCTCTCTCTTGTAAAAAGTTCCGGTACAATCTTTCCTTCACCTCTGAAGTGAAAGACTCCTGAAAGCCGGGTAGACATCAGTGTTGTCAAGTGGTAACTCTCGTTTTGTTCTGACAGACAAGGAAACACAGCGGGAAAAAGAGAAACTGGAAATCGAACTGGCTGCTGCGCGCTCCACCAACGAGGACCAGCGAAGACACATCGAGATCCGAGACCAGGCCTTGAACAACGCTCAGGCCAAGGTGGTGAAACTAGAGGAGGAGGTAAGGGTGCTGGGAGAGGGAAATTAGGGTAGCTTGTGTTCCAGCAGAAGTGACTGTGGGAATGAGTTTGTCTTGTGCGAATTATAAGGAAATCTGCTTGCTTCAAAGCTGTTTATATCGGCTTAGCTTTGTGTTGGTTAGCTAAACCACTGAACTGTGCACAGATAAGCCACAAATCTGTATTTCCTTGGAAGTGCTTTTGTCTAAGCAGCCATGTTTTGTTTTCTCTTTGTTTCAACTGATAAAAATGGGCTGGAACTGAAATCCCAGCCCTGGCAACCTCCTGAACTTGGCGGAAATTCAGATCTGGATGGACTTTTAACTAATATCAAATGCAGGCAGCTTGTCCTCTTGCCAGGTGTTCCACTTGCACCAGGTTAGCGTTCTGCACAGCGCAGATCACCCTGCGTGCCCGGCGTTCGTAATAAGCTGGGCATGACCTCAGCTGTTTTCTCTCCTTTCCTCCCAAGAGGGGATAATGCCTTTGGGCTGCTTAGCTGGGCAGCTTTCACAGCGCTTTCTTCTGTGGCCTTGCCCCTGCCGCTTACACGTAGCTCTCACCTCGCTGCCCTTTTGCGTCACGGTGTCCGTCCTCTTTCCTCCCGCCTACTCCTTTCCTCTCAAAGGCTCCATTTCCCACTCCCAGCCTCTGCTTCCTTTACTCCTACTCTTCCTCCATGGAGAGCTTCTGGAGGAAGTCCCGTGACCAAGCACGCTTCCTCCGCTGCAGAGTTGTTCTCTCCTCCTTCAATTCTGCCACCTTCCTGCCTGCCACCACCCTCAGCTGAGCACTGTGCCCATACCCACCTGCATCTCGCTCTCTTCAGAGACATTCCTCAAACCCTCCCTTTGTCTGCTTCTAATTCTCTCTCCATTCAGGATCCCACTGTGCCGAGAGAGGAGGAGCAATCAAACACAAAGTGAGCACCCTCCTATCTTGTCTTGCCTGCCTTCCTCCTCTCCCAGGTACAAATGTAGCCGCCTTCTTACTTTATCTTGCTCTTTAAGCTCCGTATTTCTGTAGCCCTTCCCTTGACCCTTCCTGTGTTTCTTTCCCTGGTGTCCATAATTTTTGCCTCCTGCAGTACCCTTATTTTAATCTCCTGTGCTTCAGGGAAGCCCTCCCTCAATCTCTCCCCTCGCGGATTACTCTTCTCATTCAGGATGTTTGTTGCCATCGTACCTTATTAGCCTTTCTCCCCAGTCCTCCACCTCGCTTTCCTTTCTCCACCACATCAAATTCAGGCTTTTTCAAATTCTTTGCTTTCCAGGCGCCCTCATGGTTTACCTAACTCTTTTTCCCCTTGCTGCTGAGAAGATGTGTCACCCTACCTGGGCTGTTTCCAACCACCCCTTTCCCCCCACCCCAAACAAGCCCTTCTGTGCTTTCTCCCAGGCTGTCCTCGCTTCACCGCAAACACTGCTGGGGCTGCTTTGAAACCTCCCTTGCTGCGATGCTCACAACACGGTTGCCACGTTCAACCTTGCGCACAGCTGACAAGTCAGTTGATCTCACTCCAATGGCAGCATCTCCTGGGCAAGGCCAACCTGCACCTTTGTTGCTCAGGGGGACAGGGAGCGTTAGGTTGTCGGGTGATTTCCACGTGACGTGATTCTCTTTGGCTCTAAAACTGCTGTCATTTGCTGCTGCACTGTGTCAGAGCTCTTTGGATTTCGTTCAGGTTTCAGCACCTTAGCACGCTAAAAGCCCTTGTGGCTTCCCTGGAACTCTTCACACGCTTGAAGTCAACGCGCGTAGAGGTGCTGTGATCAGCTGGGCCAGCACACTCAGCACTTGGCTGGCTTCAGCCTCTGTGTAGACGCTAATATTGCCACCCCCACGGTCAAGTTGAACCCCTCAGGGGTAATAATAATTGTATTTTTTCAAAAGACCTTTCCCATTGTACTAGACGAATGGAGTTCAGTGCTGTTGCAAAGTATTTCTTTAGTAAGATAGGTAAGTCGTTCTGGACTAGATGGTGTGAAAGCTTGAAAACCATGCATATGCTGATATGGAGGGACAGGTCCTGCTTGAGCCTCGTGGTCCTTTGCATCCAACCTTTGCTCGAATCCCCGGGCGCGCAGGAAGTGCCACCCTTCCTGGTGTAGATAAATATGGAAGCGTCTCCGTGAGGGAGCAGGAATTAACTCTGCTTTCTCCTAGAAGTGAGGGGGAGTGGAAGGAAACAAAAGAGGTAAAGAGTCACTTCTGCAGCTTTCCCAAATCACTTTTTAATGAAATACTTAGGATTAGAAAGCATTTGTTGCCTCATGAGTAATAAACAGTGAGAACTTCTCAAATCCCCAAGCTGTTTGGTAACGTTCCGAAGGACAGCCAAGCACAACATGCAGCGCTCAGGGCACCGTTTCGAAGGGACTGCAAATGTCAGCCTGAGTTAGTGACTTCTAGCGACCAAGATACACGAACGGTTTGTCAATTGTTTCTTTTATTCCTGCCAGCTTCATCCGAGTTCCCTGTAATTGTCAGGATTTTCCAAACTAGTCCTGCAGAAGAGGGTGGAGTTTCTTACGCTGAGGTTTGGCAGCCGCTCTGGCGCAGGGCCCGAGGGGGGTGTGCATATTTCAGTTGTTGCATCCTGTAATGTAAGTTTTCAGCTTTTTTTTTTCCTCTCCCCTTCCGTTTTGACTTCCTATGAAGCAGAGTTACCCTGCCTTATACGCACCAGATCCTTTATAAAAAGAATATTTCCGTTTTAACGAGAGCTGTAAGGCATATATCATTCTAGCTGAATTTAAGTGTTTCACTGAAATTGGAACTTCCAGATTCTTTTTAAAATTCTTTGCCTGAGTCGCCAGTTTGGACAAAACCGTCCATCTGTAAAACGTAAATCCTTGTCTACTCTTCTAGAGCTTATATATATTGGATTTTAGCATCCAACTTAGAGGGAAGGGGGAGATAAAGGGATGCTAAATGTGGTGGAGAAAAGAATGATATTGGAGATAGCGAAGTGCAACGTGAAGCAGCTGGAGGCAGAACTAGATATTCATCGAATCCTTCCCCTGGTCTGTGAGCAGGGGTGAAATGACTTTTCAAATTTAGAATAAGCTGCTGCGTAAGTTTTCAGTAGTGTAGAATTGATTTCTGTGCTCAAAGTGCTAAAAAGGGTGAGTGATCGGGAGTATTTAAACCAAACTTAAATACGTCTACAAGCAGACTTATTAACTAGGAGTATGTTATATATGTAATATTAAAACCTGGCTACTCTACATAAAGATACCCTATTACTAACCCCTGTTTTCATTTCTCTCTGTTCATTCTTCCCTTTAGTAGATGTTCCACAGTTATGCCTAAGGCAGCAGCTTATTAAAATTGTTCCTAGTGAAGTGTTAGTTTGTGTTTTTTAAAATCAAAGCTTCAGATTGTATTCATTCCATGCAAAACATCAGATTACTTTCGTTCCGTGCAACCAAATGGAGATAAATCAAGTATATTTGATGGCTTAGAAACATGTATTATGGTTGGAAATGGTTAGCGATGATAATATTTGCAACTAAGGCACTACAAAATTCTCATTTTGGAGCATGGGTTGGCCTGATGGTCTCGGTTTGGATGTAAACGCTTGAATGGCTGCAATGTGCAGCAGGTTTGTAGCTGGTGGATGGTCACAGATGGCTGGGGTGTGTGAGCTGCCAAAGCAGGCACGTTACCATGGCTTACCCAACATCTGCTCGCACACACCTTGAGAGCCTTCAGCAAACAGAGCAGATGGTTCAACTTCGCTCTGCTCTGGGCCAAAGGCAGGAGTGCTGGCTTTACAAAAAGGACCATCCCGAGACTCTGGGTAAGCGCTTCCTTACTGGGAGTCCTTACCAGGCAGGTAATATTGTAGGAGGGAGGTCGGTGCCAAATGCTTTATCTAACCACAACTGCTGGATGTGGAGGGTACAATTGCTACTGGCTTTACACTTTTAAAAAGGGAAAAAAAAAAAGGAATTTCCAGAACTTTTCTTGAACTTGGTCATTTCTGCTTACGCTGGTAATTCGTACCTTGGAAGACCACACTTCAACTTAAGAAAAGGTTGTGGGTTTTATTTTTTATAGTAGTATAACTTGTGCTCCTCTGCTCCACCCCTTCACAAGCTGCTGGTTTAATGAGCGCCTTAAGGAGATAGCTTTGAAAAATAGTGACTACCACGAAGAAGATATAAATATCTCCTCTCTGCCACCCTCGCATACACACCTTGTGGCGGAAAGAGGAGCCAGACATCCTCTCTGCTGGATGCAAACTGGGGGCTGGGGGAAGG
Source organism: Todus mexicanus (assembly GCA_013389965.1). Classification (NCBI taxonomy): domain Eukaryota; kingdom Metazoa; phylum Chordata; class Aves; order Coraciiformes; family Todidae; genus Todus; species Todus mexicanus. The sequence goes on along the minus strand of WEIS01067867.1, from coordinate 18,538 downwards.
GAAGAAGTTTGAATGAAATATCTTCTCTAAAAGTGGCTTGTATTTAGAAGCTGGAAGATCTGAATTCAACATAAAGCAGATATCAGAGCTAAGATATCACATTCATTTCCCGCTCAGCTATTGTGGGGAGAAATAGCTCACTATTTCTGATAACACTGAAGGTTCTGTCTGCGGGGAAATGCAGAACCGTTCATTTCCAAATGACGTCTATTGTACTTCATGTGCTGTGTCTGAGATACTACTTTGAGAACAGAGCTCTGGCTTGTAGGGAAGAGACCCAAAGGAGAGTTTGTGTGCTCGAAGGCTTGTCTGTTTTTTTCCAGGCACTTCTCTGGATCTATAAAAAGATATTCCTAGTCTCCGCAACTTTGTCTTGGTGAAATGCTTCGACTCTCAGAGCTACACAACTACTTCTTTCAGGACAGAGTTGCTTTTAAAGGGAACACTTTGTGGATGGCTTATTGTTCCTGGATGGGTAGGGTGGAGAGAAGAGAGAAAACTCCCTCTCTTCCCTGCCGCTAGGTTGTGTGTGTCTAACAACGCAGAACTGGCTTTTTATCGCCGTGTTGCTGCTGCTCATGTGCTGCCTGTTAGTAATTTTCCAGAGGCGGCTTTGAGAGTTATAACTTCTTTTAACAGAAACAAGCGGAGAGATGACATTACGACATCGCTGCGCAGCAAACCCTGTTCCCTCGCAAGAGGATGGCGGTACCAGATTGCTTCAGCAGCAGCTCTTGCTGAGGCCAGCCGCGCCTTATTGGGCTTGAATTCAAACAAACAGAGGGTTCAAAGGCATCCTAGAGGAATATATTCCAACTGCAAGAGAGAGAGGTGGTTTAGATGTGCTTGCTGTCTCTTTTTTTTTTTTTTTACTACATTTCTGCCATAGCAGGCAAATTCTTGTGGGGAATCACATTTTCAGCTGCAGCTGAATGGATTCAGCTTTAGGATAAACCCGGAATGTAATGACAACACCCTGAATATATTAAACAAAGGACTTTGAAGCCGTCAGAAATGGTGGGTGGGAGCGAAGCAGATGCTGCCGAGTGTTACCAATTTGCTGAAATAGGAACTGTCCAAGTTGAGGAGGGTAATGGCTGGTTTCTCAAAACACCCGGGAGAGTTTCTGAATCATTGCTGGCTATGCGGGAAGACTTCTCTTCTTCCCCAGAAAAACTCTTTGCTGAGTAACTCATCTGGAAGCGATGAATCTTTACAAAAGAAGATCTTTCCATCCCCACCAGCTGAGTCCGCATCTGTGTTTGTCCTGCAGAGGCAGCCCCAGCCTGGCGGATGTTATAGCCTCTGCTTCTCTTGCTTGCAGGAACATTTTCAACTGTGTGAGCAATTAGACATCGGAGTGGTCTTCCAAGGGATGTGCTGGGTTCTTCAGCTTCAGACAGTTTTAAGGCTCAGCTTGTCAGGGTGCTGGACCAGCTCAGATAAACTGTATTTCTTCACCTTAAAGGGTTGGACTAGATGATCCCTGAGGTCCCTTGCAACCTGGTATACTGTGCTTCCCATGACTTGACGGCGAGCATCCCTCATTCCTGTGTGCCCCTGCTCCCTGCACTGTGTGCACGGCACCGTTGTGCCCTCTCCAGAGCCTTTCTTCTGCAAGGACCTGGGATCTCTGCGAGAGATTGCGTGGTTTGTCGAAGCCTGAAGCAAATGAAGGAGCAGGATTTGTTTGGCTTTCAGACAGTTAATCCCTTTTCTGCTGGGCAGTTGGAGTAATAATCAAACGTCCCTATTTCTGATGGGAGCGCCTTGTCCTTGGCCATTGATTTCAGGTCAGCCAAACTCTCGTGAGCAGTGAAGCCTCTGAAGCCCAAGCGTATCCTGCTTCTCCCAGCTGGCTCTCAACTGCAGAAAGCAATCTTGACAAGGGAGAGAGGAAATAAAGACAGAAAGAAATACTTGATCCAGAGGCCAGGGAATCTTTGAGGGGTATTCCCTGCATCAGTTTGCACTTTTGGGTACTGGATTTCTGCAGGGTCCCAAGCCAGTCCTTGCCTGCCTTATTTTTCTTGTCCTCGGTCTTGTTGCAGAATTTACGTAACCATCACCGTGGGTGTGAACTGGAGAGTTAACTGCTCTTGTTTACAATGGTTTAATTAGAAAATCTTGTTGATAGTTAAAGCCTGACCTCTGGTCCTTGGTGAGGATGTTTTCCAAAGCAGTCAGGGATTGACCCGGAGAAGATGCGCAGAGGATTCAAGTTATGCCATGTGCTGTAGGAACTGCTGGGCAGGGATGAAGTCATGCCCAAGTGCTCTGCTGACCTTCCAGACGTGCACTGAAGTTATTTGTGATCTTACTGGCTTAAAGAGGTGTCATAATAAAGACGTAATTATGAGCAAAATGCAATTTTACAGACCGCCCTTCAAGGCAAAACAGTTACAAGACATTATGTGAGCATGAGCTTGCTCCGGAGTTAAATGCAGCACCATCAAAAGGAAAATTACCATCTTGTCAAATTTGTTTAAAATTATATAGCGAAAGGCGTGACTGCATCCGTGTAAAGCTTCAGGAATGAACTCTGATCTAGAGCACGTGTTCACTGCCAGGCCTCTTGCAGAGGAGAGAATCCCAGCGTCTTCTGATGCCATCACCCCTGTGGTAGATGTTACTGTGGCCCTTGGCACTGAGCAGCCAGTTCTGGTTCTTTGCTGTGAGTGTGAGGGTGGGGAAATCTATGGCAAATGACCAAGAACAAGCCTTAGCATGCTGCCTTTTCTTTTTTTTCCCTCTCTTCCTCCCGTTTCACTCATGTCTGCAGCATCCTGGCAATGCTCTGGAAATTGTTTCCAATTCCTGTCTTAGGGAGACATGATCATACTCCCAGTTTATGGTGGTGAAATCCTCCTGTACTTGGAACAGTTCTTCCTGATGCTCTTTACATCGAGAGGACAGATCAAGGCAGAAAAGTTAAAACATAATAAAATGTTAGATTTCAGTGGTACCACTCCTGGAGAATCCTGGTTCACAGGAAGGTAAATTGTTCCTCACAAGTACTTGCAGTAGTCAAGTGGCAGAGCTGGAAATGAGAGACATTGCCAGAATATGCAGCGAGTTGCCTGAGTCCTTATATGCAAAGGATAATTGTGTCAAAAGACACACGAGGAAAACCGAGTTATCTGGAGCACATAGACGCCTTTAAAGCTGACTGAACAACAAAAAAAAATGAAAATGGTTTGAGGGATTCCAGAATTAATTCTTTTTTTAAGCCTTTAAAAAACCACACGGACAAACCCCTACATTTTCTGACATTCCTGATTCTTCCTGATGCTGGAAGATGAAGAGTAATTCGTGAAGGGTGGGGGGAAAATAATCAAAATGTTGTCTTTCTGAAAAGCCACTGAACAAGCCGTGCCTGTATTTAGGTCTGGTGCATGAGCGAGGCGTGTGGAGGCAGTGCTGGCGAGTTGGGCAACAGCTTGTGTTGCAACATTTCACCTGCAGGTTTGGCTGATGGGAGCACTTTCAAAGTGAACATTTCGGTGGAGTTTGGGTGTCCTAATTCTTTTTTTTTTTTTTTTGGCTGGGCTCTCGGTATTCTCTGAACGCAGGCCAGAATGCTAATCCACGCATATGCGTGCTCAGGATTATGAATTATGAAACGAGGAAAATGTTGTCGGCGGCTACTTTTGCAGGGAGAGTTTTTACCTGCGTGTTAAAAGGCTTTTCAGAAATGGAAGTGATTCGTGACAGATAAGAAGAGGCCAAATATCCATCCTTCCTTCCTTAATTTTTTATACAGAAGAGTGAGGGCGTAGAGATGATTTTTCGAGAGATTATTATTCAGCTCGATGCATGATATTTTGCTGCTAGTGAATTTATTGGGTTGTTCCTTACTCTTGTCCAGGTCAGGAAGCTCATATGCAAAACCCAAGCTACTGGGTGTTCTCCAGTTCTGGGTTCTGCTGCTGACTCATAGTTTTATCATTTTTGGCTAGTTCCAGGGCTCCTTTGGGCTGCTATTAATCTAAGTGTAGAACCAGTGCATTAATCTACTTTATTGGAGTCTGAGAAAGCTTAAATCGGTGCTATTAAGCACTACAGCGTGGAATAAAAAGATCTATTAAGCATAACATTTTTTTATTGACTTTCTGCAGAGCAGCAGTGGAATATTAACTTGTGTTAAAATGTTCTTGTCTCTCCCGTTCCTAATAAGCTTGAAATCTTGAGCAATCAAAGAATTAAAAAAAATACCTTTCTACTGTCCGTGCACTGGTGGGAAGGCCTTTGGCTGGGTTACTCGCTATTTATTGTAACTTTTATTATAAAATGCTTGTTTGGGGAAAATCCTCTAGGGCAGCAACATTCCTGCTGTGAGATTAGATGCCTGCTGACTTTGTGAAGAGAAGAAAAGGATACCGTGTCTGGGATTAATAGCAGTTGGAGATTTTTTTTTGCTCTCTCTGTTATTCACATTAAAGTCTCCGGATTGCCTCAAGGAACAAGGCTATGAAAAGGGAACATGCTGAAGAAACACACGATAAGACCTTTTGAGGAGGAAGGTGCGATGTAAGAGCGGCTCGTGGTGTTCAGATCAAAGCCCAGCAAGCTCCGTAGGCCACCTCTGCCGAAACTTAGAGCAGATTCCTAAGGAACACTATCAGAACGGGGCCAACAACCAGAATACTTTCTGCTTCCAAGAAGGATTTCTGAGCCAAAAGTGGTGTCTTTTGTCTTTAATATCCCTCAGTGGACTTCTCTGCCATGAGTAGCTCTTTGAACTCACATAAGGGAGTCTGTGTTTTGCATTGCGGTGCTTCTCTAGACTTCGGCTCTCCCTGTTGGGTAGAGTCGCCTCCTTCCTGCTATTTTTGTGTTTCCAGGGTTTACGACAATCGTAGCTAAAAAAGCCGTGGCCCAGATTTGCCTCAGAAGGCAGCTAATTGTGATCGTTATTCTTTTCCTGAGCGGAAAATGATATCCATAGGTGTGCAATATTCTATATATTAGAATAGAACTGGGTCCTGGCTGTGGTTTATCCTTTCTTTTTCTAAATTCATATTTTAATTTGATTTTATTCTGCCTGAACTGTGGATTAACCTTGCTAAGACAGTTACTGGGGGTCTCAGCATGGGAGTTTTCATTGCTTATCTAGAGAAAGGATAGCAGCTTGCTTTGCAGGATGAATGGTGGAGGAGGACAGAAGGTCAGGAGCAAGGAGTGGAGCAGGACCTTGGCCAAGATGACCGAGGTTAACATCCAGGCTGCTAGAATAAATCTGGCTGCAGTGCGGGGAGAGCACAGGTTGTGTCCAGTGCATACTTTGGTCCCAGTCAGTATTTTATTGTTGTGAGACTGGAGTAGGATCCTGCAAGTCGCCTGGACATGTTCTTTCCAGCTGGTATTTCTGTGCTCTGCGACGTACAAAGCCAGAAGCTGCCTTGCTTGTTCTCGGTATTTCACTTCTGTTGCATTTTCTTCCTTCATTTCAGCTCAAAAAGAAGCAAGTCTATGTTGAGAAGGTGGAGAAGATGCAGCAGGCGTTGGTTCAGCTGCAGGCAGCGTGCGAGAAACGGGAACAGCTGGAACACAGGCTGCGAACCCGGCTGGAGAGGGAGCTGGAATCTCTCCGGATGCAGCAGGTACCCGCTGTTACCCTGTGCCATACCAGGTCCCTTGTAGGATTGTACACTACATTCTCCACCACTCGTAAAAGAAGGTTTTTAGGAGTTACAGTAATTTGCTAAACGTTTCTGGGTTACCTTTGGAAGTTTAGGTGCTCTGCACCCCGCAATTTTTGCTGTTGATCCTGAGGCAGCTATCTTGCCTTGGGTGAGAATTCTGAGCTGAACATAAAATAGTTCGTCTGCCCAATTTATTTTCTTTTAAACTGTTTTGTTTTTGTAAAAAAGTCAAATATCCTGCTAATCCCAGATGAGACTTCCATATAAAACTATGAATTTTATCCATTGAACTCGTAGCCCAGCAGATCTCCACTCTGTTTTGTTTTGAAAGGCAGCACTGCCTGTCTTTCACGTCGTGCTTTAGACACATGAATTATTTTTAATGCTCAGCTATGTATCCACAAGTATACACTGATCGTATTGATTTAATAACCAAATCCTTTAAAAACATTGTGGATGTATTTTTTTTTGAGGTGTGGTAACTCTGGTGTACTAGTTAGTGTTTTGCTGGAGCAGCGTTGGAGTAAATCTGTGCTACTTTAGGCATTACGGATGAGCTGTGGAGATCAGTCCTGAGTAGCACAGTCTAGTTCTTGGACACAACATGTGGGGCTTTGCACGTGGAAAAAGGCCTTAGGAGGAGTATTTTCCACCTCAGATATTCGCTTATTAGAGTTGACCAGCTCTGGAATGGCACCAGGAAGCTCTCTAGCATCAGTGCTCTGAGTTGAGCATCTTTCTTGGGAGCGGCGCTTGGTGTTTTATGACTTTTGAGCTTCAACATTTAGAAAATAGAAGGAGCCTTTCGTGCATTAGATGAGCTTGTTCCCTGGTTTTGACAGAGTGAGGCTGAGGTTGAACTGCCCTTGGAGATGTTTCAGATTAAGCTCCTAAAGGAGGCCATTACTACAAACTAGTCTGTCCAGCATGGCACAGGCCACCGCGTTGCTCTCTGGGGAGTTCTTGTGTCACGCCAGTGCTGCTCTGGACCAGCCTCTGTCCTTCAGACAAAAAGCAAACAAACCAACTCTTGAGTCTTACAGAACGTCCTGAGACGACTTGTTTATTTTTTGCTTTTGGAAATCAGCGTCAGGGTACATCTCAGACTGCCAACGTCTCGGAGTACAACGCCACGGCGCTTATGGAACTCCTGCGTGAGAAGGAAGAAAGGATTCTTGCTCTGGAAGCTGACATGACCAAGTGGGAACAGAAGTACCTGGAGGAGAGTGTGATGAGACAGTTTGCTTTGGATGCAGCTGCGACTGTGGCTGCTCAGAGGTAAAGGAGACTTTTTATAGTACAGGGATTATTTTCTTTTTTGCCAGTTGAATGTCATATTTCCCACCACAGAATGTTGTCGTACCACCCTCCCATCATAGCTCGCCTTGTGGTCTGAACAACCTCTCAGACTTCTGCGTGCAAGTGGAGCTTGGCTGCTTTTGGGGGGAGCAGTGCAATTGCCAACAATTAGAAGCTTTTTTCCAGGAGAAGATTCCTCCACATGCAGGAGCCGTTTTCCAGACTAGAATTGTTCTTGGGCATAGGAAAAGGAGGTTGTTTTTAAATTTTTTAAAGCAGGAATCAGTCTTTGCTGCAGTCATGTGAGCTGGGATGAGCTCGGTGATTCACATCGTTCACCCCGAATGCCTTCCTTCTGCTCCAGAATGTTTTTGCAAACTGCTTTGTGGTATTGTCCTCAACATGGTTACTAACCAGAAATGTCTACTAGGAAATCTGCTCAAAACATTCTGCTGTGTACGGAGAGCGCTGCTTGTGGGGGTGGGAAGGGAAAGGAAGGGAAAGGAAAGGAAGGGAAGGGTGTCTGAAATTTGGTAACAAACTCCCATTCCGAGACATCTGTACAAAAACACTTATTATGGCTGTAAACAAGCCCAAGTGCTTCAGCTGGTTGGTGAACCAGAGCTGTTATCGCAGCGCAGCTCTTCAGCGTTAGGTATTACTTACGTGTCATTTCATTGCTCACTAGTTTCTGGTTCTTGGTGGCAGATTTTACTTTAGATCGTTTTGTGAACCCAGATTCAAACAGGGATGTTATCGCAGCTGGCGTCCCAGCTCGTCGGATCGTACTGGAATTACAGGGGTAAAGTTGCAGATCTGCTGTGTTAGCATTTAAAGACTTATCTTATCTCGCTCCAGAAGCAGGGTGTTATTTTAGGGTATTGATGCATCTCGCACAGTGTTTTCCACCTCCCCAGAGATTCTCTAAAGGCTCTTGCTACTGCTTGTCCTTAGAGGCCATGTCATATTTTCAGCGTGCGCTGATAAGTTAGGGGTCTGGTCTATTGTTTATCGTGGAATGAGAGGGGATGTGTTAGGCCTGTTCAGGTTTTTTAAATGAAGAAGGTTGCCTTCCAGTCAGGAAAGAGCCAAGCTTGATTTTTCCCGTTTCCCTCCAGCTGCTTTTCCCCTGAACAAGAGTATTCCATTAGTGTCGATACTTCTGCGAGTTTATGTGCAGCTGGCACCTGTAGTAGCTCCTTCAACAGCAAAGGCTGGGAGGGGGATTCCTTCATTTCAGTGGCAACCTCATCTACACTGCACAAATTGCCTCCCCTTCGATGATGGGGAACAGCGTCCCTTAGGAAGCTGAGGTTGCGGGGAGGCTGCTTCACAGCGTAGATCAGGTGAGGTTTCTTTGGTGACTGCCCTTCTTCTGCCCTTCTTGTTGGTTTGCTGTTCCTGATCGGAACTTCTGCAGAGTTAAAGGAACATTTACCGGACACTTCTTAGACCTACTGGGTCTGAGAGAACAGATTTCTTACTCTGCAGTGAACAGGAGCTCTGGGTAACTACATTTCGGTGTGTGTTTGGCTTTTTGTAATGATGTTCACGTGTAGCTATGTCAGTAACGTGCTCTTAATGAGTCATACAGTGATGCAGAGCCCAGTGCAGTGACAGTGACTGTTCTGACTGAAGAGCAGCGAGTCAAATGAAATCCTCATTATGTGTTCTTCAGTGGGCTGTACAACTACCACAGTCTTAACATCAAGCATTATAGCAAATGGGTCTAAAACTGTTTCCAGCCCCAAGTTTTTGGGACCATGCAGCTTAGGATTGCTTAAGGAACTTCTGTGCCTTCTTGCCTTTGACACTTAAATTCCCTGGATGATACTGGTGGAAGGGAAAGGGAAAAAACCTTTAGATCTGAAGCAAACTTTGTGCTGTTTCAATGGAAGAAAAGTGCCATGTGTTCTGTACCATCCTTCCCCCTCCCCATGTCCTTGGATTTGTCCCATCGATCAGATTATGACAGTACAGCGAATCAGTTATAGACAGGCTAAAGATAGACAGTAGATTGACTGTTGTTGTAATGACGAGTATTTTTATAATCCTTCTTTCATTAGCAGTGGGAGTTGGATTTTCAGAAGGTTCTGAGCCAGCTTAAACTCAAAAGAAGTGTATATTCTTGTTTGTTACTTCTGAGCAGTGATTTTGTGCTGCCAGGAGGAAAGCAGGAATCTTGGCTGGTTCTTCATGTGCTCTGCTGCCTGTTTGCAGGGACACGACGGTGATCAGCCACTCGCCAAACCCGAGCTATGACACCTCGCTGGAAGCTCGCATTCAGAAGGAGGAGGAAGAGATCCTGCTTGCCAACAGGAGGTGTCTCGACATGGAAGGAAGGTAAAATGCTGTTTGGTCCTATCTGACTTCTTTTAGGACAGGGATTTTAAATTAATTGTCTGGGTAGATGCCTCAAAACCAGATATTCTTGTGTCTTCACCAATAGCAGCGATGTAGGATGCCAGACGCTCATTTGGCCAAGGAGGTATTAGCATAGCAATCTAAAACCTGTCTTGATACTGAGGGCTAATGCAAAAAGCCTTCTCGGAGATTTTTTGCATCTAGCTTGTTCCTCTTCTCTCTTCAGGGCATCTTCATCAGACCTCAGGCTCCAGCTACCTCCTAAGTCTCACAGAACTGTTTTCCCTGGTGTTAGGTCCAGTGCAGACACCCCGAAGTGTGTTAATCCTCTTCTTTCTGTTGGTCTCATGTCCTTGCCCATAATGAGTGTTTGTCTCAAAGCCCCTTTGATAGTTATTTTGAGCAGTTTCCAGTAGCCACAAGTGGGTGCATGTCTCAGTGCCGTTCTCTCACCAGTGATCTGCTCTGGTGGGCCAGTGAGTGGCCAGTATTCTGGGCAATAAGCTCACTGGCATCCTCTCTCTGCCTCCCCAAATGCCCATGGGAGCCCCAGTCACAGCCGTGGGGACACTGAGGCCTCAGTCCAGGGAGGCAGGAGTACAAATACATTGTTCTTCTTTGTGCTTCTCAAAAAGGATTAAGACTCTGCACGCTCAGATCATCGAGAAGGATGCCATGATCAAAGTCCTGCAGCAGCGCTCGCGGAAGGAGCCTGGGAAGACAGACCAGCTCTCCTCAATGAGACCCGCCAAGTCGCTGATGTCCATTTCCAACGCTGGCTCGGGCTTGCTGTCCCACTCCTCGACGCTGAGCAGCACTCCCATCCTGGAGGAGAAGAGGGAGGACAAGAGCTGGAAAGGCAGCCTAGGTAAATTTTAAATCCAGGTGGCAATTCAGATGCGTGAGTCACTGCTCAGAGGGGAGGCAGGAGCAGCGGAAGGAAGGAGATGTGCTGGACAGACATCAGCTGGCCTAGCCTGTAGTAAAGCTGATGCTAAGCAAGATGGGACACATGGAACAACTGCTTGTTTTAATCACTTCTGGGAAATAGTGACTTCTGATGTCCAGGCTCTGCCATTGAAATACATAAGCCTTTATTCCTGATTTGGTACCTGACTTTAGGGGTATTCCAGATACGGTTGTCAGAGTTCCCAAGCACTTGCTTTCAGCTGGGTTGTCGCAGCTGTCTGGAGGAGTTAAGGTCTCCTTGTATAGGAGCAGAGATCCTAATCAGGATTGGTGTCCTGTAGCGTTGTGCCTGCATGAGCATGGCTCCTGCCTGGAATGGCTCAACACCATTGTTCAGGGAAAATGAGTTGTAACAGCCCTCCATGGTGAAAGGTGCCCTAGAAAGGTAAGTCAGCGCTGTCTGCTGAAGTATGGAGCCCCTTCCAGATCCTAGAGCGAGTACTCCAGAGGAGTGCAGAACTGATACATACCCATTAGTTTTCTCGCGTTGTGACATTTCCTTCCCTCTTTCCACAAAGGTGTTCTGCTGGGAACAGAATATCGCTCTGAATCCATTCCCTCCACCCCCTCTCCCGTCCTTCCTTCCACACCGTTGCTGTCAGCCCACTCGAAAACCGGCAGCAGAGACTGCAGCACCCAGACTGACCGGGGCAGCGAACAAAGCAAAGCTGCGCCTTCTCCTGCAGCTCCCCCACCGGCGCGGCTCCCCAGTACCAACCTGACCTACGGCGCGGACAAAACAGGTAACACAGCTCGGCTGCTCTCCCTGAGGGGGCCCTGCTACCAGCTCGCCATCAGTTCTGCTCTGTGGGGCTGTCCCTGCTGTCCTTTTTCCCGTTCAGGAAAACCGGGGTTAGTTTTTGTGAGGATGGGAAGCGTGGTGATGTTCTGAGGGGGGTCTCAAAGGCTCTGAAGGAAGAAAAGGGTTAAGGGTGGTCGCGTAAGCGCGGACATGCCGTGTGGGGAGGTATAGAGGGATTGAAGAATTGGAGCAGGTATTTGCAGATCCCAGGATAGTCTCTGGGTCAGTGTCTGCTCTGAATTAAATTGTGAGTAGCATGTGGGGTTTCAACAGCATAGGAAAATGAGCTGTAGAAACCGGCCATTGCTTTTTAGAGGGTTTTCAAAGCAAAGTGGACTCGGATAAGGAGGAGGAGAAAGAAGGAAAGGTAACTATCGTGATAAAGCTGTCTCCTTATTACACTGTCCCGGTCTCAGGACCGAGTTCAGCATTGGCACAAGTAGATCCAGTTGACAGTGGCTGTCACAGAAGCTGAATTTGCTTCCCACAGAGCTCCGAGCTGGCACGAGCTGCTCATTTTCCAGCCCACTCTGCCAAATCAATGTAGATTACACAACCTTGCCTCTTCTACTTACAGACGCATTACAATTATGTTGTTCTTTATGGAAGAGTGAATTTGGCTGGTCTGCCGCGCATCTTGCCCGTGCTATGCTGTTTAATGGGTATCGAGGGAGACAGGGGAACAGGTTTTGTGGTGAAAGTCTACGCTGGCTACATGGGTTTAAATGCAGTCACTCCAGTTTTCTATGCCGTGGTGTATCAGTGGGAGATACCCAAAGGTGATTTCATAAAATATCTTTATTCGTCCGGCTACGTGCATGAAGAAAATGAAATAAGGAGTTATTAGCTGCCTCTTGGCCAGTGATAGAGGGTGACTCTTAAAATGCTAACGTCATTTTTCTAACCTCCTTGAAGCTACAGCTTTGATTGTCTGTCTCTTGTTTTTCCTCATCATGTAGATGGGCCACTCTTCCACTCCAGCACTCTTGAAAGAAAAGCTCCTGTTCAGACCATGGGGCAGGACCTGCCAGATGGAGAGATGGTAGAATACCTCATCTGAAAGGCTGTACCGAGATCTGAGCTGGGATACAGTAGCAAGAAATTTTCAAAAGACATTTTTATTGGGATTAAAAAAAAAAAAATAATGTAGTACCTGAGTAATAAAAGAACACTCAGTTGTTTGCTCTTGTATATTATGTCTCAAAAGTATGGTCAGGTTAATTTATAATTTGTTCTAAATTATAAAAAAAACCCCGTAACGCTTGTTCTTTGAAAGTTTCCCCCTTTATTTTTTAAATACTGGGTCTGGTAACATCTGGAGAAACCCCAGGAACTTAGGTGCACTACATCTGCTATTTCATTTCAGTATTTTTTAAAGTGTCTTAAACAGAAGTAGCTGCTCCCACAGGTGTCGGTCCGGTGTGTAGCGTGAACGCAGCAAGGTGAGCTGAAGGGCCTTCTAGTGATCAGAGCCAGGGGATTAGTTGTGAGCATCACTTAAAGGGCTTTAGAATACAACTGTTCTGAGAAACTCTTATAAATCTGAGCTGTGATCAAGGGAGATTACACTTTACACTCAGTGTAAGAACTCAGAGTAGGTATTTCACATTCATAGGCTGGAAGGATTTCCGTTGTCAGTGTGGTAACATTCTTCTCTTTCTTTTTTTTTTTTACTTCCCAAATTGTGTTATTTCTATATTTAAAAAAAAGAAAAGAAAAAAAAAAAAGGACTCCGGTGATTAATGTCGCGTTTCGTATTTTTAGTTTCCCTGAAAGATTTGCCACGCTTTTATACTTAAGTACTTTTTCAATAATTTATACGGTGGATAGTAAATAATATATTGTGTTCGTGTTTTACGTAAATTAAAAAAGGAGAGTTTACCAGCTCAGCGCTGATCTGTTAGATCCGATTTCTGCCTTTGTAATCCCGTTGGCTTTAGTGGAACTCCTCCAAATTTACCAGAGTGCACGTGGCAAGTTGCCTTTCAGCGTTAGCAACTTCATCTACTGCATCTGTGGAGATCTTTCTCCATAGCAGATTTTTCTATATTTCAAATGCCTTTCTACTTGGTATGATGTTCCTCCTTCTTGGAGACACGAGATTCTTTTCCGTATAGCAAAGCCTCAGAGGTAGAGCTTGAAAGAGAAGCTCTGTGTCAAGTTTCAGATGGCAAATTCTCTCCTTCCAAAATATGGTGGTTTTTTTTTTTCCTTCATCTACCTGGAGAGAGCAGCATAAAGAAGGTCCCAGAGGCATTACAGAAGTTACACTTTGAAGTCATCAGGTTCACTTTCAGACTTGAGGGAATTAGCACAGAAGGTATAAAGACCAATGGAAGTAAAAGGAGTGCGTAATTTTTTGTTACTGTCTTTTGCATTTTATTAAACCACTTCAATATGAATTGCTGTTAAAAGCTATGGATTTTGTCACTTGAATGTTGTTAACCAGTGGTCACACCTTGGGAACCTGGCTAGTCTCAGTTTTCTGTGCAGCGTTAGAGTAGCCGTATTTTCATTTCACATCATATCATGCCAGAAATAAGGAAAATCGGCAGTTAATCATAAATCAAGTTTAGTGAATGTCCTCTATTCCTACTTACCTGACACCCCTGGTGTGGTGTCAATTGAAATGGCCTTACCCAGTTAACAGGTACAACCTGAATTTCACTGGAGGGTTGGGAGGTGAGAGGAGGTGCCTTCTGTCCGCAGCACGGGTGACTTAGCGGTGCCTAAAGATCCACCGTGAGTTGGATTCTGTTTGTCTTCTAGTGAGAATCACTTAAAGAACAAGGAAAACCCTTCCCACCATTTCTAGCAGATCTGCTGCTTGTTAGCGTTCTTCAGGCTGTGTTCCTGGACCTGCAGAAGTCAGAGATGGCAAAATGCATATGGTGAGATGCGAACTAAGTCTAAATATATGGTAAGATGTGAACTAAACCTAAAGTTTTACCTGTGGCTGCCTTAAGAGGCAGCACAAACTCCCTTCCATCACCACTAAAGACACTTCAGAGCTGCACTTTAAGGCTTTGGGCTGTCCCTGCTATGAGGGGCAACGTCTTTCTGGGCAGGGTGGTAGAACTTCCCAAAGTGCATCCTAATGATCTGTCTGAATTAGTTCTTCCTTTTCTAGACAAACTGTTCACAGCCTTTTCGTTCTTCTCCCTGAGAATATCTCACATTTATATCTCTTGCCTTAATTCCATCCCGTTATGTGAGGTAATGCCCACTCTGGATGATTTGAAGCGATTTCTCCTCCTCCTCCACAGTTGTTGGAAATGCAGGAGAAGCATCTCTCATTAGCTCGAAGTGTCCATCCTTCTGCCATTTCAACCGAATTTTCTAGATTGTATTTTGTGGTTTGAGCTTAGAATCAAGAATAAGGGAGTTAACTGCTGGTGAGTATCTGCTTGAGAGGGGGAGAGATGTTTTGAGAGCTTTTCTGGTCTTTTAAAGCTAGGAGAAATTACATCCCATCTTTACGAGTCCTTCTCAGTAGTAGGAAAGAAGTTTTGCAGCGCTAGATAAACAGTTCCAGCTCATTTGATTCACATCCATTCAAAATGTCCAGGAAAATATGGATCCTTTACAGATAAAATCTGTTTTAATAAACTGTTTTTCCCCGATCGATATTGGCTATTCAGATGGACTAGGTAAGAATAATTGGTTTATCCTCCTTGCAGCTCATTGTTTGCAAACCGAATGCTGCTGTAATCTATTTTTACAAAGGAAAAAAGGGCATAATAGCTTTCTGTGGCTAAAATAAAGATCATGGGCAGCAACTCTCCTCCAAAAATAGAAGCCAGGCAGTCTCTTGACAGCCCAAACCATCCGCATCGCAGGAGCCTTAGCAGTTCTGTGCCCGTGGAAGTAAATCTGGAAGAAGATGGTGCAGTTTTACCTTGCCTAGGTCAGGTTCTTCGCCTTGTTTTGTACTTTGGATTTCTTCCAAAAGCAGAACTCCCCCCGTCCCCCAATCTTTCGACGTGGAAGTTTGAGGTCGTTTTCCTGTGCCGACGAGCTCGGCGCCATCAGGAATGTATTCCTTCCCTCGAGCTTCCTCAGAGCCATCCTGATGTGAATGTAAAAGAGCTGCTCGCTTTGAGGAAGATGTGTCCTGTAGTCTTCGGTCTCTCTGTACAGATTATTGTTTTGGTTTTGAACAGAAACTGCTTTAAAGGAGACAAACTGCACACCTAGTTCCTTTTCCTCCTGTAGGGCTTATCTCTGGTAGGAAGTGATTTTTTTTAACACGATGATTGCAACGACCTTCTTTGCAAACCAAAATTTTAGACTAAGAGTTTTTTTCTTAAACTCGGGTATTAGAAGCAGAATTGTAGCTTTTATAAAGAAAGCCGCATATTCTTCTGTGTAGAGCAAACCAAGAAAATCAAATTTAGTTCTTTCTCCTCTTTCCTTTCACTGCTTACAGAATGGCTAAACTCGCAAGTCCTTCCCTTGGGCAGTTCCTCGGGGATTTGAGGGCTCGGGGATCTCCAGGCTTTTGTTGCCATCTGGGCCCATGTCACGATTAACTTCAAACAGCTCCTACCTGGCAGCTCCTGGGGGATCTGGAGCAGCAATTTTCTGTCTATAGTCTTGCGGGCTCCTGAGGATCTCTGAGTTGCTGCTCCTCAGGAGTCTGCAAAGGGCGCCTGAGGTCAACAAGTATTTCGTGGGGGCTGAAATCCTCGATACGTGGTCTCTGCCTGTATTGGCAAGGTTGTGGAGCAAGAGGCTGGAAAGTGGTGTTCGCTTTGCTTCGCCTTGGAGGCTGCCCGAGCGAGAGGACTTGCAGAGCTTTGGGCCAGAACCATTTCCAAGGACACCTCCTGCTCCAGGAGCCCACGCTGGTGGCTGGCAGTGCGTGAGACGTGGAACCACCGCATCCCGAGAGCCGTGACGCCGGTACAGTGAATCCCGACAGCCGTGGCCAGACGATGCCCTTTTCCCGTTGCTTGTAAAAATAGTGACGACAGAAACTCGGTGCAGTCAGGGCGAGCAAACCCCCGGGATGATTCAGCTTTCTCTCCCTCCCTGCGAGGGCTGGCGCAGGTTTGCCCGGGATTCACTGTGCTGCTTCACACCACGGCCGATGGGTTCGCTCCGTGCCAGGGGCTGGGGGGTGCCATGGGGAAGGGGAGGGTCGTCTCTTTTCATGTATTTGTATAGGAACTCTTTTTTTAAAAGCTAGCATTTTTATGTCTAGAAAGTAAAAAGACATTGTAAAATGTAATTGTACTGTATTTATGAAGAAAATACATTTCTTTTCAAAAAGATCTTTTTCTAGAGTTGGTTTTAGAGTCTGAGTTTCAGCCACGTCACCGCTTAGGCTCTCGGGAGCATCGAGACCCGTCTGGTTTGTGCTGTGCTATCCAGTGATACCATTGAGGCTGTGCTAAACTATTGAGATGTAAGAAAAAGGTGACCATCAGCCATCCTACCTCAAGCGGAACCTGCGTTGCTCCGAGTTCTGAAGTATTTGAACACTTGCTTTCGTTTGGCACGGGCTCTGCTCAGGATCAGCGATGGAGATGCTGAAGAGCAGCAGAGCTTCTGAGCCTTGCCTCTGGGAAGAGCTGGTTAGTAGGTGCCCTTATGCTTTGACATCCCCGCCAGAGGCTCAGGACTCTTGTCCTGTCATTTAAGTCTCTTCCATGTGGAGAGGAGGGGCTTTGGGGTAGGGAAATGGCTTCAACCAGTCTCTTTTTCAGCAGGGTTGTGGTCTTGAAGGTGAGAAATGAGTGACCTGTTAGCTGCTTCTCTTCAGGATCTTGATCTAGGTGAGGGGATTGGACTAGATGATCTTTCGAGGTCCCTTCCAATCCGTAACATTCTGTGATCCAAAATATCAAAGCACAATTTAAAACACTAACAGTTTGTCGTTTCACAACGTCAGAAAATGGGTCCAGAGAATTATCTTTCCTATAGAAATTTATATTGAAGTGAATCGCGGGTTATTTTTCCCCTCTTTATTTTAACCACCAAGTTTATTTTGTAATTTGTGACTGAGCTGTTGGGTAACTCAGCTGTTGAAACAGCCCTAAAGTCTTTGAAGGTGATGGCAGCTTTAATTCTAGGAAAGAAAACAAAAAAAGTAAGTGTAAATACACACCAAGAGAGCCTGTAGATGTCTGTCGTTATGTTTGTAGTTAGCTAGAAAAATACATTGAAAAGGCAGGATCTGCTCTTTACAAACACACAATTTTATCCCCCCACCGATTTGCTTGTTCTGCAGTAAATTTTCTTGGGGTGAAAATCTTACTGATTGTAGAACGTTCTTTCTTTACCCTTCTGGTTTCTGTTGCTACATTTTAGAACTGAAAAATAATAAGCAAGAAACTCTCCCACGTGCAGCATTTCAGATCTTTATTTCAGTATTTTGGGGGTGGTTTGGGTGCTTTTCCCTTGCTGATGGGGCAAAGTAGAAGAGGATGGGATAGGGATTTGCCTCTTGCCAAAGGGGGATCTGGAGACAGGGCTATTGTGGTTGTTCATGTGCTGAGCGTGACGTGGGCTTCACCCTCACTGAGCTGCGGTGCCCAGAGCAAGGCGTTGAGCAGCACACAGCCCTTTTCCTCAGTAGGTTTCAGTGTTAACAGGGCTTACCTAGGCTGCTTTTTTCTCTGCTTCAGGCCTCATGCAGCACCGCTGCAAGCACCCAGGGCAGACTGGCGCTGGACAATTTCCATTTGTTTCTTGGTTTGAAAGACACCGCGTTCGGCCCCCAAGAGCTGGCATTCAATTTTATTAAATTACCGTTTTCAGAGGAGAAGCCACACTCTGGGGCTGCCTGGGGCCGAGCCAGAGCCCTGCCAGCCAGCAGTGATGCTACACAGCAGCACGCCCAAAGGGACCTAAGGTCTTTTTTCACCTCCAAACACCGCGGGCTTTTTTTGTTTCCTTGGTTTGAAAGAGTTTGGCTGTTCTGTGACCACCTTAGGGAGAGGGAGAGAACGCTTCAGCCTGTTTCCTTGCTCGCAAAAGCTCCCAGCAGCTCCTGAGCTGCATTTCTGCTCCCTGGCCAACCATTCCAGCCCAGCCCCCAGCCCCAGTGCTGTCTGCAGCAGAAGGAAGAAGAAACCACAAGCATTTTCTTCCTGGAGCCAACCAGCATCAAAGGGGCAACCTGTGGCGAGGGCTGTGCCACCGCTGCTCCTGGCATCCTGCGTGTCCGGGAGCGCATCCAGCCTGGAAATGTGGTAGGTCAGTTGATTGGTGATTAAATCCCCAGTTGGTGGAAAGACCCCAGTGCTGAGCGAACGCGAGGGAGCTGGTGTTCCAGAAGCTCTGCTGCTTTCCAACCTGTAGTGACACATTCGGAAGCCAGGGGAGGCTGCCAGGGGGTTAATCCGGCAGCAAAACAGACTTTCCCATCAGAAGGCATTCACCGAGAGAAGGATTTGGACACACTTTGGGGTTTGAAATGATAAGAGTTCCAGGAATGTCACTTCTTGGGGGG
>WEIS01067866.1:0-14311 GCA_013389965.1 Todus mexicanus | reverse complement strand
CAGTAATCCATGAAGAAAGTCAATCACGGATCATCATTTTAGGAATGTCTTCACTTCTAAGTATATCTTTCTTAATGTCTTTCAGAAATAAAGCAAAACACCACGTGGTGCTTAAGAGTTGCAGATTGTAACACTTAAAAAGGTAAAATTTTAATTTAAAGCACCACAGTTCTTTTTCTTGAATGTTTTCTTAATTTTACTTTTAGAGATAAAATGACCATAAAAGATATGAACAATTTACAAAGCTTATTCTTGATTCAGTATTCTTGAAGTTTGGTTGTTTTTTTTTTTTTTCTTTAAGATTCTGTGAGAAAGATGGCAATTCTTCTCACTTCACCCAGAGTTATGATGATAACCAGATTGATTCTTAGAGCCTGCATGCTCTGGATCAGGTAGCGTCAGACAATTTTGCTCAGGCTACGATGAGTTTGCTGCCTGGGGCTCCAGGCTCCTACAGGTTCATCACACTTTCCATGCTGGGCCTATGGAATACTTCTAAAAGGAAACTTTTTCTCTCTTCTATCTTCCTAGGCTTTCATTCACAACAGGTAGAAAAGTCAAAGTAACATTTCTACCAAAGATATATTTCTAGAATTCATGTGCCATTAGAATTGTAAGTTAAAAGATGTCTAGATGTGTGTGTGTGTATATGCACTCCAAATCCCAGAAGATTTCATGTGCTTTTAGAAGTTCTTTACAGAATCAGGTTTGCAATAGTAAGCTTTTTTTTTCCCCCCTAAAAGTCACTGCATACTTTCCGAATTTAACAGCACATCAATGTTTTACAACAAATTTTAATCCCTGCTGGAAGCAGAATATGTGTAAAAGGCTTTTAAAAAAAATAGTCAGGCACTTGGTTACAACTTGTCAAAAGCTTATCTGAACTTGTAAATCCTTTGAGATTTCACTTTCACCATAGGCTTTAACTCTATTGCAGTGTCTGTACAAGTTTTCAGTGCCAGAATGAGGAAAAAATAATGTATTTGAACTGAGAGGCCAATATCTCATCAATAAATCTGTATAAGATTCTTCCATTCCCCTTTGCCATTGGACCATTTGAGTGCTGCAGGCATGAAGTGCTCCACTTGACAACTAGTGAAGGTAGTAATGCACCAGGCCTGAAGGAAGATAGACTGAGATTAGAAATGAGGAAGAAGTTCTTCACTCTGAGGGTGACAAGACACTGGCACAAGTTGTCCTGTCCAGAGAAGTTGTGGATGGTCCATCACTGGATGTGTTCAAGACCAGGTTGGATGGGGCTTTGAGCAACCTGGTCTAGTGGGAGGTGTCCCTGCAATGGCAGCAGGGCTGGAATGAGATGATCTCTAAGGTCCCTTCCAAGCCAAATCATTTATGATTCTATGATCGATTGCTGAAATTCCATGCCAGCAATCCTAGTAAGAGTGTTATACTAGCAAGAGTACTGCAAAGCTGCCAGAACAATCTAAGAACAATATTTTTGTGTTTGGAATTAGCTGTAGCTATAACAGAGATCATTACTAAAGGAAACTGTGTGAGGAGAGGAACTATCTGACCTTGCCTGTTATATAGGAAGTTAAGAGAATACCAGAAGAAAGCTGATTCTTAAGCCTTAAATTTGAAAGACTTCCAATGTAGGAAAGAGTGAAAAGCCATGGTAGGAATGATTCTTAAACATATGGCACCATCTTCCACTGATGCTAATATTCCATTGATATAATTCATCACAAGTTGTGTCAAATAATAAGGAAGTTTATTTTACAGTAGTACACTTCGATTTTTTTTGTTGTTGTTTGTTTGTTTGTTTTGATTTGGGGTTTTTTAATCGTTTAAGTGGGTGGGATAGAATTAGAGAATATGGAAAAAGAATAATTAAATTACTTACCACATGAAGAATTTTGTTTTCTGTTTCATACACTGTAGAATCCTGTGTCAAAATAAAAGAAAACCCAATTAATATAGATTATTTTAAATTTCCTATTAAGAAATAAAAGGCAGCTTTATACTGATAACTGTTTCTTGCAGAGGTACCTGTAAAGACAAATGGTCTCTTGAGTTTTGTCACGACCAAAGGTTACTTCACAGTCTTAGGAGGCCTGACATTTCTTGTGGCTGGTTAACCTCAGGGATCTAGTCTTCCCCTGACAGGCTTGAGGCTTGTGTTTAATCCTAGCAACAATATGACTGTAAAGCAGGGGGGACAGATTCATGATAGTGAGAAAAAAGTAATTGAATATCATTAATCTGGCACATCAGAATGTTAATGACGTGCGAAGCGAGAGATACATTGCCTAGCCTTAAATCAGGCAGAGCGTTTGTTATCTGTTCCACAAGCTACATGGGATGCAGACAGTCGTGTCAGACCTACTACTAAGTAGACTGTGCTGCTATAAATCATGGGAAGGAAAAGTAAACAGAGAATATTTTGACAAGTGCAATGCTAAAGCTGTTAAATGTGGTGTGTCCACGCTGTCAGTTTGGTTTGCTCCATGGCCCTGATTCTCTGCATCATCCACAAGGGACAAGAAACAGCAGCGGTGTCACCCCTTGGGAGAATTCTCATACCTGCTCTAGCTTTGGACTTTGGAAGGCAAAAACCTCACCGAAAAGGGATGGGAAAGGACATGGGCTAGCTCAAACTGAGCACTGATCCAGGGATATCTGGGGGTTTCACTGCCTTAGGGCCTTCCAAAGAACAACTCCATCCCAGCTTTCCATAACACAACATTGCTGTTCACCAGTCGAAAGCAGGCCTCACAAACAATGTTCCTGATCAGCCTCTTGATTTGCTTAAGACTTGCAACTTCTTGAGCAGTCCTTTTCCTATTCTAGCTATCATTTATAGGAATAATAAATCTTATTGCTCATTAATGTGTCTTTACTCCCTTAACCTGCATTTTGGTTTAGTGACATCACAGTGGCGAGGACATCACTTTTTCTTTGTGAAACCAAGCACACAAATCCTTAAAAGAAATCTACCGCTTTTTAATGGCTTGAAATGTTCCTCAGCACATTCTAAAGGAAGATGTGTTCATGGCAAGACAGTATTTAAGCTTTTCCTACAGGAGAGGGCCTAGGTAACCAGTGGCGGCTCTACCTCATCCTCCTCCTGCCGGTCACCACTCCCAATCACCACACTGGTTCTCAAGCTGGATTTTACTTAAAAAATAGTGATGAAGGGAATTGGGAGCCCCAGAGCCCCGTGAGGGAGGAAACTGGGAGCCCCAGAGCCCTGTGAGGGAGAGAATGAAGAGATTGCCACTAAGCATGCAGAGGACAAGGCAGGTTGGGATCCTCACCTCACCGGGGGCCTTGTTTATCACCAAAATCTTCTTTCTACTGCCCTACTGGCACTAAATTTACATTTAACTGAATTAATGCCTAGTAACAGAAAAATCATGTTGGGGAATTGCTACGTACTTCTACAAATGCTATGTCACATCAGGAAAAGCTTTCTCCAAAGCAAGATAAGGATTTCAGGATGTGTTTTTAAAGATGAGGATATGACAAGTAAAAACCCACCATCTTGTTTATTTGTCTTTTTCTCCTTGAATAAACTTTAAAATAAAATAAAACTGACTGATATACCTAAAAGATCCCATCAAGTAAATTAAGATTCCCTATAGTCCCCAAGATTTCCTCTTTCGTGGATCTTAATATGTTAGCAATCAGGGTTAATTGCTTTAAATTTCCCATCAAATAATTCTGACATCCTCACTCCATTTACTCTAGCAGTAGTTTGGCTGTACATTCAGCCTAGGCTGTGGCTCTCTTTCCGAGAGAAATAGCAGCTAACTGGCAAATCGCTGCTTCTCTTGCCCAGCAGCTCAAATCCTCAACTATGTCCCAGCCACTGAGACCATGCCCAGCTCTCAGACCCTCTTTCTCGGGTGCTGCTTTGAGGACCTTGTTCCTCAGCCCACCTGAGGCTGCAGCTTTAGCCTGTCTGAGCTGCTCAGCCCTGGGTCCTGGGTCGCTCCCTTAACTCTAAGAGTCATATTTACTTTGGAGGATTGGTCTCTTTGTAGAAAAATTAATTTTTAAGTGAATGCAGCTTAAAGAATGTTGTTACAGAGTATGAAAGTTAAAATCGGAAGATTGTGAGTGCCAAGGAGCACAGAGAAGAAT
Organism: Todus mexicanus; assembly: GCA_013389965.1. NCBI lineage: Eukaryota > Metazoa > Chordata > Aves > Coraciiformes > Todidae > Todus > Todus mexicanus. The sequence continues at coordinate 10,204 of WEIS01067866.1, read as the reverse complement.
TTATATTAGCATTTCATGGTCAAGTATCCCTTTGATGTTTCTTCTGTATTCATACTGTTATTTTCTACAGCACAAAAAAAGAATTCAATTAGTCAGTTTGCTTGGCAATGCCCAAGGCAGTTTTCCTACAAGTTTACCACACTTCAAACAGCACATCCACCATCTCCTTTTAACCCTCCATGTACCAAGAGAACAAAATGGTCACAGCAGGACTTGCAGCTTGACTTTAGAGTTAATGCTCCTTTCTAAATTATTCCTTTAATTTCTGTGCTAGAAATACAATATGAGCTTCATTCTGAACAAACTTAATTACTTCAGGTCAAAGAATAGAAGACTTCGTATAGTAAAACTGCAATTTTATTGTTTTGTAGAGCAGAATTAATGTTAGCTATACTAATGTTGCACATTCAAGATTACATTACCACTAAAAATGTTAATGGCTTTGGGATCCCTTCCAAAGTAGATGCATATTGACTTTTTTTTTAAAATACGTCAGACTAGTTTAACTGAGAGGTTAAAAGCACTTGCAAGATTAAGCTTAAATATTAAAATATGTAGGTCACAATATTCTTCTGATTTATTTTTCTCTGATATATAGCAGTGCACTAGGGATCTCATTAAAAAAAATCTTCAAGGATTACCATTTATAGAATTTTGATCTATTTTTCTTAGAAAATAAATAATAGCTATAGTGATCTTTTTTCTACATCCTCCAAAAGCACTATGACATGTTAAAAATGGGGCGGTTTAGAGTTTAAAAAACTCTTTAAAAAAAAATAATTCAGTAGCAGCATTATATTTCCCTTCTGCAAAATGGCAAAATACAGGAATTGCAAAAACAGTCACAGCAGCAGTACTACATGCAAACCAGCTTCTGCACTACCCAGAACATCCCACCTTTCCAAGGCACAAGACACCTACATAACTCTGATGAAGCAAAACAGCCTTACTTTGAATATTCATAAATAGAAAAGGTCAGTAGGACTTGTCCTACCCACACTATATTCATAATTTTAGCTTCTAATTCCAAAAGAAAAAAATACAAGTACTGCTGAAATCTGCAGATACCGTAAAGAATGTTTTATGACAAGTCTTGAGGACAGTTAACTAACACATAAAGCCACCAATACATGTAAAATATTTAGTTTATTAATTTGCCACAATAAACCAGCATGAGTTAAGTCAACCACTGAAAAGAAACAGAAACTCTACAAAGGAGCAGCTTGGAAGAGAACTTAAAATGTTGTGATGTTTGCCAATTGGATGCTGTTTCCCAATATAACACTGCAGGAAGGATCTACTGCAATCTTTGAATGGTGGAAGTGACAAAACCACATCTGAAAATATGTTGCTTACATACATAAAGGCACACTCTTATGGAACTCCCACATTAGAAACAACAAGACTGCTCTGAAATTAGGCAAATATACAATGGCAAATACACTAAAGTAACTTATTTTATTAGGTTGAATTAAGGTAAAGACTTGATCATAGTCTATATTTAGAAAACAGAGAACAGATGTTTGGTAACAAAATGTTCTTCAGCAAAAGCAAGCAAAATAATAAAGTGGGCCTAAAAGCTGAAGTCTGCAAAGTTCAAACTGAAAATAACACCTATATTTTTAATGGCAGTTGCTGAATCACAGGATAATTCAGGTGGAAGGCACCTCTGGAGGTTATCTAGCCCAACCACCTGCTCAGAGGAGGGGTAATGTAAAAGTTAGAGCAGATACTGGAAACTACTAAGAAATATTTATTCATGCAGCTTAATGCGTGTATCAAAAGCATCTATCACAGGTTTAAACATTTTTCACACAATCAGGAAAAAAATAGTCAGAAAGGTGACTTCTAGTACAACTAGGGTAATGTCCCTACTCAGTGCAAAATTAACCAATGTCTACATTTTATGACCAAAATTCCAAACCTGTTCTACCCCAGTTATTGCAGCTATCTTTCCTCCAGGGTAGCCTTGGCACTAGAGCATGACCAAATTGAAATTCAGCTAACTTAGATGAGTGGATTCATTTTCAGAGCAAAAAGGAGTTAGCCTACCTTGAATCTAAAGCTGTATCTCAAACTGAAGCCAACAGAGAGCTCAAACATTTCAATACTCTGTTTTTGCATCCCTTTTTTCTCACATTATGATCAGCACATTTTGATGGGACATTGCACCTCAAAATCAAGATGTTCCTACAGCTTTCTGAAAAATACTATTCTTTTATAGTTGCCTTAGTGATTTTAGTAAAGATGAGATCAGGAGGAATAAGAAGTCTGAGTAGAATCAAACACATCGCCAAGCGCAAAGCATAAGACTCCTCTAAAACTAGAGAATAAAGATCAGTCTTGTTATAACCAGTATGAGAAGATACTGTTTAGAAATAAAGGAGTGACTGCTTAGTCATCATAGCATTTACATGGTCTGTAAATAATAAGACCCATCATTGCAGTTCATCTGGTTTAAATTCTGAATGCAGATCTCATCTTCATCCTCACACACAGAAAAGTTTCTGGTTTTTGTGCCTTTCAACTTGGACTTTAGCCTACAGTTAAGACTGCAATTCTGGTTTACCTGAGGCATTTCTGCTTTTACACATTAAGCTCAATTTCCTTCAGATTTAGTGGCAGCAAAATTGTCTCTCTGTGAATGATTTTGTTTTATTTACTCTTTCTGATGCTACATCTAACATGCTATAAAAGAAATCTTAATAGGTGATGATCACACAACCCAGACCTGATGGTATGATAAGGAAAAAGACAAAATTTGATTTGTAACTGAACTGACCTGACGAACTAACTAAACATTTTTCATCTTGGAATATCTTGGAATTTATGTCAAAAGATAGATTGGGTTTAAGCTTTGGGAGTGAAGTGGAGTTAAGGAGTTGGAAAAAAAAGATACCAAACTATTGCTGGCAAAGGAGAATTGAATTTTATCTGCCAAAAGCAGTGAAATGAGTAACAGAAATGGAGACAGCAATTCAAAATTATACTATTTTCACCTAGTCCACAGGGAAAAAAGTCAAACTTGCACAATCAAAGTGCAATATTAGCTGAAGGGCGGAATCAGAATCCTAACTTCTTCTACTGTGGAGAAGTTAATTTTGCTTAGTCTGTAAATCAAAAATAGCCTCGTGCTATATACACCTTGGAAGACAAAGCTTAATACAGATACATAAATAATTAAATGCCTACATAGGAATTTTTAAACCAAGAAAAGAGAGAAAGGATCTTTGTTTTACACTGTAAAAATGCACAAAGGACAAAATTTCTAAAAGGAATAAAGCTGAATATTATAAATTAGGGATAATAGTGTAAAATACAAAGACTGATATTTATCACCCTCAGTTCTTTTTTTCCAAGAACCAAAGTGACATTGTGGAGGCAGAAAGAAAAAGTTTGCAGAATGTTACAACTCCAGCTAAAGCTTTCTTCTTGCTTTCCCTCCTACAAAACTTTGCTCTTTTGCTTCATTCCAAGGCAGCCCTGCCTGTTCTCTAACCTCGCCACATATTCCAATAACATGGTTTTGTCTCATCAATATTTTCATCCACGTACAAGAGGAGAAGCTCACTGCAAATATTTGTTAAACTAATTTCCAGCTGACCTTTCTGTACCTGTGTTGCTTCTTGTCTTGCTTCAGGGGTAGACACTGTCAGAGACTATTATAGTTTGTATATTATGTAGCACTAAAGGCCAGATAAATTAATTTTAGGTACCTGTGGACTATACTATTTTCCAATTAATTAATTAACGTCAGTGCTGACTATACTACTACCTTTATTTGTTCCATATTCAGTTTGTTAATGTTATGAATATTTCATGCTAATCACTAAAGAACTTCTATGCAGCTGGGTCTCCTTTAAATGAAAAAGCCCCGGTACAGATTCTGGATATATCTGTGCATAGTGTAAGAACTTGTCTCTGACAGATATTTGATCATTCCTATTTTGATCTGTAATAAACTGGTAGCAGTAGCTGAGCTGTTTCCCGCTGTGTCTTTGCTCTTTTAATGCTTGCGTGGTGGTGGATAACCTGACATGAAATTGTCTACTCAAAAGCAAAGTGGATTATTTTTAACTTCACTCTGTCCTTCGATCGATCCAGGCATACGAGGATAATCAAAGTCCAAAAATCTTCCCACCACTCCCAGGGAAAGACAATAACAGAGAGGCAACACCAAAACAATTTTTCTGGTGAAGTAAAAGCTTTGCAAAGCTTTTACTATTGCAGTTTTTAAGCAACAGCACGAAGAGGGGCTCAGAGACGGAGATAATCACTCCTACCTGTTGCACAATGGTTGTTAGTTCCAGGCACAGTTGAACAATGTTGTTTTTCAGCAGTGAATATTCCGTCACACTGACAAATGGAGACCTGTCGTGAAGGAAAGACAGGTTTATACAGCGTTTAGGGATTGTAACTCCCATTTACGCTACAAGCAGATACACGTAACATAAAGATCAATTCTACACCACAGAAATGTGAGACACCTAAATGTGACAACCTCCAGCAGCAAGTTACACAACTTTTGCAAAACACACCTTTGAAAAGAGAAACACTGTAGGCAGGAAGGATGCAAACTGGATTTTGGCCAGAACATCAGAAATTATCATTCTTGTGCAAAGTGGAAATATGAGCTTCCAAATAATTGTAAGTAGATGCACAGTTCATTAAAAAGATGGTATATCTAGTATGACTTCACTCTTCAGCAGCAGTTAGCACCGTAATTCGGAGCGTACAGTAATCCTTACTTAGTCACTAGCAGGTTCCTGCACACTCGCATTTTCTTCAGGCTTTCCAAATTCCAGCTGAATCTGACCCCATTTGAATTTATAAGAACTGACAAGGTCATAGCCCGAGAGAATATGACTGCTGGCATCAGGTTAGGAAGATGTCACCAGGATTATACAAATCCCGTGAAGGAGGGTGATTCACTTTCGCTGTGATTTCTGAGGTGCTGGGTATACATCCAAGAGCATGCAGATTCAAGATAAAGCTCTCTGCTGCTGAACACCAAAGAATGAGAAACAAAAAAAATGCTCTGATGCTGTTTTATGTTTCAGTTTCTGCCTTTCCACAGTAAAAGTTTTAACTCCGTCTATTCAGAGAGATAATTTTAATCAAATTCTCAATTTGTAGGTGAAAAAAATGCCCTCAGTGGCTGACTGTTGAGCATTAACCAACACTGCAACTGTACCTAACACTTAATCTTACTCTTGATAAAAACCCTAATATGAAAATTAATTTTCAGACTATGCAAGCACCACAATTTACTTTGAATATTCTTAATTGATTTGCTCAACTCCATTTTTCGGTGTCTTTTTGATGGCGGAAGGAAAGTTCAAACTCCACAATCTTTTCTTCCTTATCCTGCTGTCCGAAATTACTGATGACATTACCACGTGTGGCAGTGAAATGCCAACTTGAAGTAGCACAAAAGTATTCTTTACACAGAAAATACTATCAGACAGAAAGAGTCTGAAAAAGTAACTAGAGAAAACTTGAACACCCCCCTCCTGTCAGGAAAGAGTGCTGCATTTTGCTTCAAATATTTGAGAAATTTGCAAAATAAAATTTAGAGCTCGAATTCCAGAACTGTCATGTTCGTATTAGAATAAAACAGTACAAGAGGAAAAAAAAAAAAAGAAAAAAAAAAAGAGAAGTACAAGACAACCCAAATAATTATTTTCATGCATAAAGGATCAAAGAATAGTAAGTTACCTGTCCAGCCAGGCTAGTAAGTTCTTGGCAGCACCAATCAAGTCAACTACAGAGGTAAGAAAATCATTTGGCAGTCGTCTGGAGGCCCTGCCATCATAATGGCCACTCCTCCTCCTACCCGTTATAAAATTCTGAAGATTTTTGGCTGAGGCGTTCAGCTTGTGAGACAGAGTTCTCAGGTTTTCGGTCTCCAAACCATAATTCTGAGGGGAAAGAAGAAGGTACACAATTAAATGTAACAGTGTGTTGTCAGCTACGTGAACAAAGCTGTTAGTTTAAACAGTCTGAATAGTATTGGCTGAAAGAATGGGGTAGTTATGGACAGCTGGTGTTGGACTAAGCAACAGGTAACTGCTTAGAACACATAGGATACAGTCCCCGGAACTGCTGGTCCAACTATGTCACTGAGGGGAAGTCAAGAATCTCCATATGCTGGTCTCAAGGCCTTTCCCATTTCCCGAACGTGAGGCTGAGTCAGTCCACTAGCCCCTGCCTGCTGCAAGTCAGGGTTAGCAGCCTCTGAGAAGGGGTCTTCAGCAGCCCCACTGCACTGGACCTCAGTCACTCAGACTTGTGCTAGTCCCTCTACTAACCAGAGCATCCCTTTCATACGTCAGATAGGTATCGAATCTTCCACGGCCTTGGTGACAGGATTTTACAGGCAGATTCCTTCCTGAACCTTGCTGTTGTTGGGTGAGCAGCTGTCCCATATGTAATGTAATATGGGAACAGTCAAATCAGGTCACAACAAAGATGTGGTGCTCCCGTTTCCAGCGGGTGCACAGGGAAGAACCTGAGAATGGAGCGGGCATGTAGTAACAGCTGTTAGTGGTTCAGCGGCATCAGCCAGTGACAAGGTCTTCATATTTCACAGTCCTTAATGGATTTCCTGCCATTGTTCTAATTCTGATGGGGTGGGTTTTCTTTCTAATCTAAGTGAAGTTTTCTCACACATAAGTCCCTTTTTCCTTTTTCTACATTCCTCTAGCTATCCCTGTCCCTGGTCTTTTAGCACCAAGTCAATTCCCTACCTAAATGCAGGCAATAAGAATAAAAACATCCCATGTTCATTAAGCAATCCACTCAAATTCACCTGAAAAGTCTCAAACAGCCTAAATTGAATCCAGGTTTCTTGCTGCCATGACACGATGTAGCATGTGAAAGAATTTAATGGGCATTTAACCAAAATCAACTTTCAGAGTATGAACTGATTGCCCACTATTAATTTCAGCTCTGTGTATGTCATAGAGGATGACTGATCAATATCACATTAATTTTCTGTCTAAACTTTGCCCTCAAAATAGAGAGTAAGGAACCACAAACAATACACAATATCGAGGGACACTAATATGGATATTAAAAATTAGATTTTTAAATAATTTTAGACGCTAGGGACAGAACTATTTTCATTGTTGTGTACTTACCATGCCTAAAGCATCGCAATCAGTCAGCGAGGTTTGGAAACACCCAGTTTAAGATTCAATAGTGAAATAAATGAAAGTTGCATTGGTTTAGCTACAGGTGAGAATGATTCTCTGCACTGTTCCTCCAGAACAAATACTGGACAGTTGTAGCACCGGTGTCACTAAAGTAATTCTGTTTTCGAAAAGTTAAAAGTTAGAAGCAAACTGTATTTGATATTAGTATAAATCTGCTTAATATTTGTGGCTAATCTTTCCTTTATTAAAGCAATGATGGGGTTCCCTCCTCTGCTCTATTTTTCTCTCAACTTCCTTTCACACCAGTATGATGAATAAGCAGATGTGCTGGGACACCTTTAACAACCAGCTAGGCAGTGCTTGGTTTCCCCTCAGGAAAAGGTTAATTCCACACACTCAACAACATGTTGTCCAACAAGGACAATCTTGTTTTTATTTCCAAGTCCAACCTCACTTATCCCTGTGGAAAGAAGCTGAAAATGTTTCTCCCAATAGTTCATTACTACATAAAAGCTCTAGAAGCCTGTCAGTTTACTTTCAAGAAAGGCTAAGCAGGAGAGGAAACAGTTTGGTCAGTGAATCTCTAAAAGCCAGAACGTGTGCTAGAGACTGGCAAGTGTAATCAACTGGAGAGATCTTCTCAAGTCATTGGAAAACATGGAGAATTCAACAGAAAATGTTTTGAGGAAATCCACCTAGTGAACAAGGGCTTTGTTTTCTCTTAAAGTTCGTTATTTTCAAGCTGATGGCAAACTCAATGCCAATAGAAAACTTGAAACATAGAAAAACATAGATAAAACCATAGATTTACAGAATGGGTTGGGTTGGAAAGGACCATCTAGTTCCAATCCCCTCACCAGGGGCGAGGACACCTTGCACTAGACCAGCTTGTCCCAAGCCTGGTCCAACCTGGCCTTAAACACATCCAGTGATGGAGCATCCACAGCTTCCCTGGGCAACGTGTGCCAGTGTCTCACCACTCTCACAGTGAAGACCTTCTTCCTAATTTCTGATTTCAATCTCTCCTCATCCAGTTTGAAACCAATAACCCTCATCCAAGTACTACAAGCTCTTGTAAAAAGTCCTTTTCCCGAGCTTTGTCCATAAAAATAAATAAAAAAAGGTCTGTAATCAGGAGATGAAAGGAAACTTTTCAGTACAGTAAAAGTGCTGATGCAAGTGAGTGGTTTAGCTGAGACTTAGCAGGACACAATAAAGGGGAAAAGATAAAAATATTACAAAGATGACAGTGAATCGATATCTCCGCAGAAGACAGAGCCATTGTGCTGCTCTAAATTTAAGCTTGCCTCCAACCTCAGATCTTCATTTTAAAATGAAACAACTACAACTAACTATAAATTGAGGAAAAAAAAAAAAAAAGAGTTAAAAATAGCTCTCGAAAGTATCACCTCTGGGTATCTTATCCTGATTTACTGCAGCAGAACTCACCTCCTGTCCACTGCTTTCTGGTGCCCCGGAACCCCACAAATCCCATTGTGGTTGCACAGAAGAAAACTCTTGAAGGAAGCCTTTTGGGCTTTCCCAGTCAGCAACCAAGGTGATGGGATATAAAAGAGATTTTTCCAGAGAAGAGAGCAAACATGTGGGTCCACATCCAAATTTGAACCGTGTCGATTGAGCGCACATCCTTGAAAACACAGATGGAAGGGTTGCAGCTTGGGATGATGAGTGAGTAGGTGGGTTGCCCTGCTCTGTACACATGCCACTGCAAGGATCCACATCTCTTCTAATTCCTGTAGGCATCTCATCTGCATGATGCTGCTGAGATAGTCTCCAACCTGCCAGGCGAAATCATTATCACAGCTGCCATATCAGAGTTCAGTTTTCACAGCCATACATTCTGCTCTCGCAGTGTTAAATATGGGCTGTTATTGTGAGACACGCCATTGAAATGATGCTCCTGAGCCTGAAAAACTCTGTCTCCTGGCAGGTGATTTCTCTCTTGCACAGTAAATCCTAGATATAATTTCTGGTTTTGAAAGAAAGGAAAGGCAAAAAGAACTTCAAAAGGGACAAGAGGGTGTCATTAACATAGGCAGGATTATTTTTCATACTAAGTATAGGGAAAAAAGACCCAACCAAGCAAAGTTTGCTCCATTCCTGAGTTTTGTTTTATGATGCTTAAGGTTGTTGCATGCTCATTTTCACCAAATTAGTGGAAATGGATACTCAGGTTTAGAGAATGAATATTGAGTATTAAAGGGCCCCCAAATGCTGTCTGTTTAGAACCACACAGCCATGCGGTGTGTCAAATTATCTCAAAATTTGGATTATGAAGCTGCTCAGTAAGAATAGGAACTAAATTGAAGCTGATAACACTTCACTTGAGTAGAATGGGCCTGAGGTGTATTGCAGCAAGGGTAACTGCTGGAGAAAAGGGCTAAAGCTCCAGCGCATCTTGAGCACAGAAAGATGGGACTGGTCAATCTATTAAGTGGTTGCTTCAGCTTCTTCACCGAAAAGCACTGTTCAAACTAAGAAATTCTGTATGTCCAGTGAGTGGAATATATAACAGCATTACTACCATCACACCAAAAGAGTTATGTAGAGATGACCTGAGTTATTAGTGCCAGGCTGATTCCATCATGTATCTGAGGCTGGAGCTCAGCAATTCCTGATGCCCTTTTCAACAGCTGGAGTCGGAAAGAAGGATTTCAAGAGGTAGAAACTGAACACAGATGTGAGATCAGACCCAGGAAAGCTTGTTACAGAAGAACTTTATTAGCAATAACACCAAGATGAAGTCTTGCTTAAAGTGACACTAGTTCGTGAGATGCACAAGCGACTTCAGTTTAAGGATGAGTCTATCTGGTGTCTGTAAAACAGTTTTCAGTTTTAACAGTTCTCTAATTCTCTGATATTCAAACCCTCTGTGAGGATCCCTGCCAACCCCCCTAGCTCCCCTTTCCAGTTCGAGATGTCTGTTTCAGTGCTGCTAGTGATTAGGGTTAGTGTAGGGTGGTGAGAGGGAAGAGACAGGACAGATTGTCTCCAGAGTTTTGCAGTTGAGAGGGGTTTTTTTAAGC
>WEIS01067863.1:0-16932 GCA_013389965.1 Todus mexicanus | reverse complement strand
GTCGCACGAGTACTAATAGTTTCTACATCAATGGGTCATCATATAAGTTTAAAATATTAATCAGAGTTAGGAGTTTGGAGTAATACCCTTATATTAATGGAAAATTTACACTTGTTTCACTGATTTATATGGAATAAACTATACTTATAACCCAGTTATGGAAGACGATGAGAGCATAACTTGTGTCATCTTTTTAAAAACCTTCCAACTAATCCCAACTTTTAAAGAAATTCTAGGAAGATAACCCAAAATTACTTTGTCTTGGCATGCAGGAATTACAGCTGGCAAAGAAGAGTGTTTTGAAGCACATTTCTACTGATGGCATAGTCTTCTGGAAGAAATGTAAATGCAATTTTTAGAACAGTTCTGACTACTGAGATCCCTTACTGCATGCACACAGAGCAGGTTTAGTATTCACTGAAATTTTATTCAATTTTCATTGGCTGGCCTACACAAGCATCTTCCTTCAGTTACCTCTTGATGATTTTTATTTTTTTTTTTTCATTTTTTATGTTAAACCAGTGGTGCTGGATTTTTTCATGGACTTCTGAGAAAACACCAGTGTTGATATACACTTCTTTATAGAGAATATTGATCAGAAAACGCACAGGTTTGTCTTAGTTATTTTTTGTGAGTGTGTCAGAAGCATGCCACAGTCTGCAGGTTGAAAGCAGCTGCCCCAAACTATTAAACAGTATTACTATAGTTTTTATAATAATTATTGCATTTTACCTATGCAGCTGGTACAGATGTAGCCATTTATAGGCATCATATAAGTTGATATATTAATGGAAAACACTATTATTTAATTCTAATAATAATCCAGTGTAGAAGAGTTATACAGAGTCAGGCCAGCAAATGTCTGAGAAAACATCTGAGTAAGGTAGAGATCATTGACAGTGAGTAATGGTTTCATATAACACAAAATGTCAAAAGAATAATTTACAGATAATATTAGGAAGGGTAAATGAGGAGACAATGGTTCAAAGTGGAAATAAGCTTAGGATGCAGTGATCCAAAAATTGTATTTGAAGGCTATATAATGCAAATACAAAGCTGACAGTGCTGCATCCCTTTGAAATAGAGGGAAGCGTGCAGTCTAATTGTTAAATATGGCTCCATTTACTGAACAAAGAACGTTATCAGTAAGACAAGAAGAAAGCTAAGAAGAAAGCAATAGTTTATACTGTGGGTAGTCACCTCTCTACAAATGGGCAGAACAAAGAGTGTGGATTTGTACAGTCCCATTTAAATTCTTAGGGATTATCTTGTACAAGAGTCATATCCATTTTCATATCTTTAGATAGAATGCTGAAAATAATGGTTCAGTTGTTCTGCCTAGTGCCAACACATAAATTTCCTTTTGCTTGTGAATGGAGATGTTGTCTTAATTACATTCATCTGTACATCTCTGGACTGTGTAACAGGTTTATTTTTAAGTCACTCATTTAACAGGTGCTTGAAAGCAACACAAAGATGCTGTGAAATTGTTGATGAGATTTAGTACCAAAAACATTCAGTCAGGCCCAATCAGAGCATAACAAGCGGAGGGAGATAAATTTTGATCAAAGGACTGTTGGTGGAAAACAGAAGCACTGTGTTTTGGGGTTTTTTTACGGGGATGTAAGACTAGATCACTAAGCCCAGTTGTCTGCCAGCTCTGCCAAGTATGTTAGATAATCTCATCCATAGATGTAATAACCTCTCTTTTGAAAGTAGTTAAAATATTGTCCTCCTCTTTTCATATTGGACATATGTCACAGAACTTCATGACTCTGATGGTTAGCACCTTCCTTTTGGGTCCTTCCTTTCAGTCTGAAGACATCCCTGACAATGCAGGGCTGTGCCACTGTTATTCTGAAGACTTTCTACTTCTCCGAGATATTTTGTGGAGTGACATTAACTTTGGTTCAGTCTTTAATAGTTGTAACTTTTGCTCAGGACGTTTAATCTCAGCATTACAAAACAGATATTTTTCATGGCCAGTCTATCTACCTTCTCATGTGAGTGTTTGAGCGTGGTTTCAATATTTTGCATACAGTTACATTTCTAATAAAAATAAACTTCAGGAAGGGATTCATGTTACACTTCATACCGTCTGAGCACATTCTGCTAAGATCAGCTGTCCTGGTTTAACCCCTGCCAACAACTAAGCACCACACAGCTGCTCACTCTCCCCACCTAATGGGATGGAGGGGAGAATTGGAGAAAAAAAAAAACCAACCACAACAAAAAATTGATGTTTGTGAGACAAAGACAGTTTTATAGGACAGAAAAGGAAGTAAACAATGATAATGCTGGAAATAATAATAGTAATAATAATAATAATAATATTAATAGAATTATATAAAGAAGAACAAAGCAATGCAATTGCTCTNAATTGATGTTTGTGAGACAAAGACAGTTTTATAGGACAGAAAAGGAAGTAAACAATGATAATGCTGGAAATAATAATAGTAATAATAATAATAATAATATTAATAGAATTAGAATATACAGAACAAAGCAATGTAATTGCTCTCAACCTGCTGACCAATGCTCGAATAGTCCTTGAACAGCAATATTCCCTACCAGTCAATTTTCTCTGGTTTACATACTGGGCATGATGTCATATGATATGGAATATCCTATTGGGGAGTTTGGATCAGCAGTCCTGGCTCTATCCCCTCTCAACTTTTTCTGCTCCGATGGCTTTCTTGATGGAAGGGAATGGGAAGACAAAATGCTCCTGACTTATTATAAATGCTACTTAACAATAAGGAAAAATGCCAGTGTGTTAGCAATGTTACTCCCATACTAAATACAAACCACAAAACTATATTAGTTATTAGGAAAAAAAAATAACTCTGTCCTAGCCAAAACCAGGACAGTAACCACCACTTAATATATACTGCCCAGGTCTATCACTTTCCAATAAATCCCGATTAATCACCATCATCTTTCCTGTCTTTTGATATGGACACACAGATACCATTCCCTTAGTCTGCTCACTGTCCCTCTAAAATGTCTGTTGATTTAATTTAGTCCATGATTTTGGGCTCCATCTGTCATAACAGTCTTTCAGGGCAGGGAAGATGATGTATGGTGTTGGATTGTCACGTGCTGAAGACAGTTCTGCTTCCATCACTGCTGCACTTGTCCAGTTTTATCACTGTTACGTTTTGGTCAGCTTAATCAAAGTTCATTCTTCATCAATCTGGGTGATTTTCACTGTGATACCCTTAATAAAAAATACAGCCACTGCAGAAATTACACAGTGTTATATAGCAATTAATATCACAGAATTTAATTCATTGGCTCTTCTTTGCTCAAAATCAAGTCCCCTTGAAATACACATTGGGCTTCCCCATTCTTCTGCATTGCCCACCAAGTGTACCTGGGTCCTTGAGCAAAAGCAATCCCACAAAGAGGTTTGCTTTTGCCTGAGGCAGGAATAACCCAAACTGTTTTGCCTAGCATATTTTTATTCATCCTATAGGGTCTCTATCCCCTTTTGGAGTAAATAAAAGTTTTGACTGGGCCAGTCCAATCAGCAGATGCTCTAGTATTAACTAACCAAGTGGTCTTTGCTAAATGTGTCCCCCAATATCTGAAGGTACCACCCCCCATTGTTCTCAGTATATTCTTTAACTTTATTGTGTTGTTCAATCAGACAATCTGGAGAGGTGAACTCAGGTGAACCTCATGAGGTTCAACAAGACGAACGGTAGGGTCTCGCATCTGGGTTGGAACAACCCTCATTATCAATATAGTGTGGGTAATGAAGTGACAGAAAGCAGCCCTTCAGAAAAGGACTTGGGGGTTCTGGTGGATGAGAAGCTGGACATGAGCCGACAATGTGCTCTTGCAGCCCAGAAGGCCAATCGCATCCTGGGCTGCATCAAAAGAAGCGTGGCCAGCAGACTGAGAGGTGATTCTACCACTCTGCTATGGTGAGACCTCTCCTAGAGTACTATGTCCAGCTCTGGAGCCCTCAGCACAGGAAGGACATGGGCCCANCCAAGGCCTGAGCCGGGGGCTGAGACCGGGGCCGGAGGCCTCAGGGCAAAGCTGAAGCTGCCAAGGCCAAACCGAGCGAGGAAGAGTCCCGAAGCCGAGAGAGCAGCTCGATCTCAGGGAAACGAAAGATGAAGGGCAAAATGGCGAAAAGGCTAAGAGGAGAAGGGCTGAGACCCTTGTGATTCCTCAGCTTCGTACCAAACATGACGTATATGGCATGGAATATCTTGTTGGCTAATTTAGGGTCACCTGTTCTGTTCACTCCTCCCTGAAGGTGAAGCCTTTACTTTTCTGCACCCCCCATGTGGTACACAAAATCTAGCAGGGACCTTGGTTTGCAAACCAGTCCTTGGTACTAACTATAAACATGGAGCATTATCACTGTTAGAAGCAGACGCTGCCTGGTAAACATGCTGCTAACTTTAGACAGACTTAGTTGAAAAGTAAAAATCATAGAACAGAATTGTTCTGTTCTAACCCAAATCAGGACAGATGTTAAGAACAAATTCCTTACCATGAGGGTAGTGGAACACCAGAACAGGTTGGCCAGGGAGGTAGTGGGGGCCCTATACCTGCAGGTATTCAATGTCAGGCTCAATGAGGCTCTGAGTGACCCGATCTAGTTGAAGATGTCCCTGTTCCCTGCAGGAGGGTTGGACTAGATGACCTTCAGAGGTCCCCTCCATCATAAACCACTCTATGATTTTGCTTGTGCATGACAGGGGGTGTGATACACTCACTCAATGCCATACTCTTTAGTCCAGACTTGTATGAGGTTGTTTGAAAGTGAATCCCATTGTCTGACTCAATTCTTTCTGAGCTGCTGTGTTGTCATAAGATTTGCTTTTCAAGGCCAAGTATGGTGTCCGGGTGGTGACATGGCACTTGGGATATATTTCCAAATATCCAGTGATTATTTCCAGCAGAAACCAGGACATCAGCTCCGGAGTTTCAGTCAATTACAAGGTGAGATCAACACAAACCCACATGTTTTTGGACAGGCTGAAAGAGTCTCCTTGTTTTAAGCAGCCTTACAGAGCCCACACCTGTTTGTCAAAATCTTAGTATTTACTGCTCTTCCATGGTATGTGTACAACAAAGGGTTAGGCCCCTCTTGCTTTGCTTTCATTGACTGCGCAACCATTAAACCAGCTAGCACAGTTAACATGCTGTCTCTTTAAAAAAACGCTTCTGTCCCAGTATACATACCATGTTTTATTAAATCCATAATTCATATTTCTAAGTTTCTTTTCTTGCATCAGGAGTTGTAAGCAAGAACCATAATGATACACATCAGGAGTTATAAGCAAGAATAGTAATGATATAAGGATGTTGCAACAAACAAAATGTTGTGCAAGCGCAATGCTGTTCCCCATGAGCTTCTGTTTAACTCCCCTGGCTGCATGTTGAAGGATCACAGACCGAAAATGCTTCCAGCTACACAAATGTTTTGGGGATTTGGGATCTTTAGTATGAAAGGTTCTGTTTCTGTGTTTTCAAGTTCTCACTGGCCATTGTATGTTGCATAAAGATACCAAAGAAGCTGTTAGGTAGAGAAAGGTTTGTTGCAGCCTATTTTCTTCAGCTACTATTGTAGAAGTATATAAAGATAAAATTGGCTTAATTTTATGGAAATGGTGGGGAAAAAAATGCTTGCATATTTAATCTCAAAATCTTTGTTGTAGAAGTGGATGATCACATACTTATTTACTCTTTTTCTACTACCGAAAAATCACTTCCATGAAAAGAGGGAGAAAACATGGAGATATGTGCATTACTATGTAGGTCAATTATTAATTGGTTTCAAAGGGCTTTATTCTTTAAAAGAAATCAACCTTTTATACTTACAGAAGACTTTTTTTCCATTTGCAGTATAAATTGGAACACATGCAGTTTCCTTTGTTGTTCTCCAAACCATGATGAGTAAGCAAGCCCATTAACTCATCGAGCAATATAGTGAGGCCTTTTGCAAAATACTTCAGAAGAAAAGCAGAAAAATCTTCATAACCACAGGTGAGCAATAAAATAGCTATAAGGCAAAAGTATTGTTTGTGGTATGCCCTTAATCAGCAGCTCTTCTTTTTATATCTCAGTGTGAAATCTCCATATCAGTGACGTTAGTTTCATAAGAAATTATCAGAGAAACCTTATAAAACCTGAAGGCCACTACAAATTAGATTCTAGCTATAACAAATATCCATTAGATGTTCACAAATGAACTGCTCTCATCTCGAAATATTTTGTCTTTCTGCCAAAGCTCTGGCTTGAATGAATAGCGGTTTGTATGAATAAAAACGAACATGGTTTAGTTATACATCCATTTCACTTAAAACACATAAAGTTGCCTTAAGCGAGGTTGTTTTCATTTTAGATAAATCTTCTAGAGTAAGATTAGATACCTTAGGGAATTAATAATTGCTTATAGTAGAAGCTGTCCTCTACGGGTGCCTTGTCTGAATCCAGATTAGCCATGGCTGGACAGTGTTATCCTCATTTCAAAACAAAGTACAGTCATAACTCAAAATGATGCTGCTTGCATTTGTGTTATTACACAGCACTTGCATCATTATTGTACCATGCTGTAGTTCTCATGCTGTTGTAAAAGAAATTTATACCCTTAGCTTGCTGTCCATCATAAGTTTTGCAATTTACTTCTCTATTTCATATCACATTTTCTTTTTCAAAAAGCATCAGAATTGTGAGAGGGACTAGATGATTCCAGGGGGTGATTGTGTTATAGCTTCTATGACTTATTAAATGGGTTGAATTCATAACGAATGGACAATAGTCATTTCTATCTGATGACATGATTTTCTGGGGGCTACCTGACTACTACTTGCAATACCTCTTAAGCATGAAGGAAATATATGATGCAGCAGGAAGATGCCAGGCTGCCTGAGCCTTTTTGATCTATTAAATTCATGACACACCTCACAAATTACATTATTTCCTTGTTCTCACCACCACTGTTTTGCTCCATCAGTGCCCAATATTGCCTGCCAGTTCCTTCAGGAGAAATCTGGAAAAGGTTGAGAACTAACTTCCAAGGTAATAAATTAGCACCCTTAGTTTCGTAACTAGAACAGAAAACCAGAAAGGCTCTACTCAGGCTGATTGTTGCTATTCCAACACAAGGAAACAAGGTGAGAAAAATAAGTAAAGAAATCCCTATCCATGACTTCCATGGATCCTTTTCCTACTTAAAAACATTTGACTGACAATCCTATTTTTGCCCAACAGTGCCAAATAGGCACTCCCATACCTATACCATGGCTATTACTTTATATTTTTAAAGTCTGGGAGTAAAAAAAGCCACTTTTTTCTCCTCCCAATAAATTCTAGTTACATAATTGACATTTTTTAGCCCTCTATAAATCACCAAACTGAACACCCTTTACAGTGTTGCAATAGCAAAACACTATAGTTGAGATTGAGAATCTCATTAGATCTATATTTTCTTCAAGTTGAAGAAATACCTGTTCACAGTTGTTACAAGCAGTCGTATATGTAAAAGCTACTTGGTGCTGATAGTTATAAAGAAAAGATCAATAATGCAAGCAGAGCAGTCTTGGCCAGTGCAACACATCAGAAAATAAAGTGTAATTTGGTCTTGTAGGACAACACAAGTATTCAGACTCTAGAAAACATACCTCCCAGAGAGTATGCAGGAAATTAAAATTTATATCCTCTTCCATGGGAAAAAGAGAGGGCTCTTTATACACTGAATCTCTGATCAAGAAGTGCCCAAGATACTGAAAACAGATTTTAAAAACAGAAAGATCTGACCATAAAACATTTACAAAATGAAAGTGAGGAAATAACTCAGACAGTTGCTTCTTATGAATATTTCTGTTCCATTTCTTTCATAAGCTCCACTAAATTAGGACAAGCAGTCCACAGAAGGTAACTGAGCTAAACACAGGTAGTGGCCAAGCTGACACAGAAACACACAAGCAAAGTTCCTCTGTTAACATTCAAGTACTGTTTTGTTTCTATATATGGATTATAAATGACAATTTTGGGAAAAAAAAATTAATTTACGCCACTGTGCTGTACACCATTAAGCCACCAGTACAGTCAAAGGTGCCTATACTTGGAAACATTCTAATTTCCTGTTATCACTGTGAATATTGCCCTCTCTGTAAGCATTTTATCTATCCTTCCTTCTCCTGCTAACTCAGATCAGATAAAGTATTGCTAAAACAAACACTTCTTTTCAAAACCATTATTTTTTAGCAGAGTGATTTAAAGCATTTTAGTTGCCTCATTTACCAGCATCACTTAAAAAACTTACCTTGACTTGCATACATTACTGCATGAGATATTACTACAGTGAAGTCAGCACAATGACTCTGAACTGCAGGGTGCTGAAATTCCCACCTCTTCTTCCTTGATTTCTATAGAGCCAGGATTTTCCCCCCATTGTGTTTGTCACTGAGCGGTACGGAATTAGAGCCTATCTGCGATTTGCCACTGTGTAGATGCTTTTGTAACAAAACTAGAACAATTACCTATTAAAGATGATAGGCAACTAAGGTTAAGGGAGAAGATGTAGCTTATTTATAAATGCACACAAGTGGGACTTATTCTAAAGTGTGTGCACCTTTTTTTGAGGGAAGGCAGTTAATTTAAGATGATTGAAAAATATTTATCTATGTGTAAATGGAATAGTTCCAGTGTAATTAATGACCAAGACATAGATAATTTTTCTTCAAGGTAGCAAGGCCAGCTTTTCTCCAAGTTCCAGTGATAGGAGGGTCACACTCTACTTCTCATTAGAGTATCACCCAATTCTAGGACTCAAAGCTGATTGGACAAGTATAATCCCTTAAAATAATTGTCAGCATTTTAATATTTATTATCACGGAAGTAACTAAAAGACAAAGATAAAAATAATGCACTTGTGTCAGGTAGTTTGCAGGATTCACTCATCTCACAGAATTATCTTTGGATGGCATTGCAGTACAAGAGGAGGATTCCATGACTGCAAGATCCACTTGCTTCAAAGGAAATGACTCAAAATAGGCTCTTCAGCAGGGCTCCATTTATATCCTAGTCGAGCGTGCACTGTGGTCCTAACCAGCTGAGGGCAAGCCCATAACAAAGGCAAGATAAAGGCCTGGACCCTGAGGCACCAGTTGATCACAGCGAAGTACCAGTTAATGGCTGTGAGACTCCAAACTAATCTTTATCAAGTCTCTGGCAAGTCCTAGCCCGTGTTAGGTTTTTGCCAGGACAGCTGCATGTGCCACAGCTGGGCCACTGACTACATTTAAGCCATATCCAGAGCTAAATTATAGCAGTTGCTCTATCATCCAGTGACCCCTCCCCAAGCAAGAAGGGGGATTGAGATAAGGAGAGGAGACTCATGAGCTGAAACGAAAACAGATTTAATGAAACAGCCAAACTAATATCAATGCCAGTATAAAGTAAACAAAGTTATAGTCAGCCCAGCAAACATACAGTGGTCACAACAGGAAGGCAGGACTCAGGAGCAGAAAGAAGAGCAGGAAACCCCAAGCATAAAACCTCCTTTATCCTCAGCAAACTTTCCCCTTTATATTGAGCATGATGTTTGTGGTCTGGGACACACTTGTAGACAACCTGGGTCAGCTGCCCTGGCTGACTCCAAGCTGTCAATGGCCTGCAGACTATGACAGGCCTGTGGTTCTGTCACAGTGAAACCAGGACAGCCTCAGAAACTGCAATTGTACACTAAACAAAACCAATAACTTTCTAAGAAACACTTTACCATGGCATCTGAAAATATTTTTAGCAATAACATCTTTGTGGAGAAAGGCCTGACATAAACATTACCCCTCACTATATTTAGTACTATTTACCAGTTCCATCGAGAAGGAGCTGGGAGTCCTGGTGGACAATAAGTTAATTACAAGCCAGCAGTGTGCTTTTGTGGCCAAGAAGGCCAATGGTATTCTGGGGTGCATCAAGAAGAGTGTGACCAGCAGGTTAAGGGAAGTTCTTCTTCCCTTGTACGCGGCATTGGTGAGGCCGCCCCTTGAGTCCTGTGTCCAGTTCTGGGCTCCCCAGTTCAAGAGAGACAGGGAACTACTGGAGAGAGTCGATTGGAGAGTTGCGAGGATGATTAAGGAACTGGAACATCTGTCTGATGATAAAGGCTGAGAGACTTGGGGCTGTTTACTCTGGAAGAAAGAAGACTGAGAGGGGATCTTACTAGTGTTTACAAATATTTGCAGGATGTGTGTCAAGAGGATTGGGTCAGTCTCTCTTCAGCAGTGCCCTGTGATAGAAGGGGCAATGGGCACAAACTGGAACACAAGAAGTTTTACCTCAACTTGTGGAAAAATTTTTTTACCTTGATGGTGACAGAGTCCTGGAACAGGCTGCCTAGAGTGGTTGTGGAGTGTCCTTCTCTGGACGGATTTTCAAAACCTGCCTGGACATGATTCTGTGTGGCCTGCCTTAGGTGATCCTGCTTTGACAGGGGGGTTGGACTTGATGATCTCCAGAGGTCCCTTCCAACCCCCACCATTCTGTGATTCTATGGTTCTATGATTCTACTAAATACTAAAGTGCAAGTACTTGTGCTAAGTAGCATCCCAGTGCAAACCTTTGTAATAGTGAGTCTTTTATACCTGGAAGCCAGTGCTGCTATAAAAGACAACTCACAGAAACCCAAATGGCTCTTTCACTATGTGCGTGGTATACATACATATGCAAGAATGAACCACCGTCCATAAACCTTGTAGCTCCTAGACGTACAAATCTGCAGTGTAGTTTCTAGAATATAACTGCAGGCAGTATGGAAATGGTACCGTGAGAATGTCTAGGGAAGCATATGTAAAATAAAGAGTGATTGCTGTGTTAGAAAGCCCTCAGGTTGGAATCCAGCACAAGAGCTTTGTAGGTTTCAGAAATAAAATACCTTAAGTGGTGCTAAAAGATGTTAACTAAATGGTGTTTTTGTGTAGGAAACAGACATTATTTATTAAACATCACATTAAGAAACTTTTAAACTAAATGATAATCAAAGGACAGCTATTGCTTAATGCCCCAAATAGGCTGTTTTCTCAACCAGCTTGATCTGACTTATGAATAAAAGACAAAAAGCATTTAAATCTTTTTATCAAAGAAAACGCCCTCTGAAGAGAAAGATTATT
This sequence comes from Todus mexicanus, assembly GCA_013389965.1. Classification (NCBI taxonomy): domain Eukaryota; kingdom Metazoa; phylum Chordata; class Aves; order Coraciiformes; family Todidae; genus Todus; species Todus mexicanus. The sequence goes on along the minus strand of WEIS01067863.1, from coordinate 5,791 downwards.
TGCTCCTTCTCACTTTTTCAGAGTGAATTTTGGTTAATAATTTGCTTTAAAGTATCGATAATGCCAGAGTAATAATGACTGATGCTTAGGGTAGGGAGTGAGGAGGGATTGCTTCTGCCCATTACCTCCTTTGTGACTGTCTTTCTGTGCCTCTACTCTTCACACTTTGGCTGCATGATCTCCATGAATCCTAAGCTTTGGAACACAGTGGTTTTCCGACTATAGCTAGTATTTATCTAACATAATGGGAATCTTTGAAGCCTTCTAGTGTTTTTGTAGCACTGCTAATAAAGATACAAATATATCTTGATATATATATATCTGTATTCTGGTTCATCTGTAATAATTTTCATGAAACTGCACACAAATGGCTGATGTTAACTTCCTTTCAGGACTTCAGCACATCTGTTGCAGCACTGATAAAGCCAAAAAGTAAGACTGTTTAAGGATCCTATGGACCTAGAACACCTCCAAAGCGCAACCAAATGGATGCCTCTTCCATCAACCAGGATATTAGAGAAGTACTGGAGAGCTACTCACTTATGTGACATTGTAGAGTAGCCAATACTTTTTCAAAACTAAGCTACAGGATATCAATGACTTTAAACAATCTATTTTCACAAACCCTTTTCTCTTTTGTCCCAACCATACGAGTTTTAGCTCTGTACATTGATTGTTAAGGCTCTTTTGCTTTGGAAGCTTGTAGACCTTGAGAGAACTGCTGGTTGCCGGCTAATAGATACCTGTGATATTTTCGATTTCAGAAACAGGAGAAATGTGGGACAGCCCTTTCCTCTTCAGTCTTTTACTAGGTAGGTCATGAATTATTAGTACCCAAATTACCTTTAAGTATAATCATTTAGTTTTACCAGAAGCACTTACAGACTTCAGATATGGTGTGTGTTTTAAACATGATGTTGAAAGTGAGGTGAAACTCTCAGATGCTTACCTCAGGGTCAGTATCAGAGTCTCTTGCTTTGTAGTTTTCAACGATCTGCTTAATAAGCTTATGTTAGGCAGTATAGGGTTGTAACTGAATCTGATTATACATATCCTAGAGGGAAAACTCCCAGAACATGATCAATCTATTCAGGGATTTAAAGTGTGACTTATATAATTTACAAGCTGTGTTTAATGCAAACTATCATCACACTTACCTTTTTCTTCAGAACATCTTGAACGTTCAAAGAGTTGTACAAACACTGATAATTAACTCTGGGATTTTCAAAGTGGTCCAAAAGAGAACCACCCATCTACAGCTGAATCGGCTATGTAACTCCTGAAGGCCACTTTGAAAAATCCTATCCTTCAGTATTGCAAGCACATCTCTGGTCCTTACTGGCCCTACACATTTTTCTCTGCAAGCCTTAGTATAAGTGTAGTAAACTTACCCTTATTTCCTTGNTTGGGTTCGATACTGGGTTTGTACATATTTGTATGTATTTACCTTTTATTATTACTGTTAGTATTATTTTCATGTTTTAGTAAAGCTGTTCTAGTTTCCTTTCCTAATCGATAAGTCTCTCTCCTTTATTTCCTTTCCTCCGTTTTGGGTGGGGACGGGGAGAGAGCGTTCTGTTGCGGATTTGGGGGGTGCCCTGACCCCAAACCGTGACACTGACCTTACACTTTTTTTTTTTTGCAAACCTTAGTATGAATGTTTTCAGCTGATCGATGTCTTATGTTATAAATAAGATTTTCAAAGAATGACTTGATCACAATCCTATGATGACAAATAAGTATAAGCAATGCTTTGTTAACAGCCTCTACATAGTATCAGATACTACAGGGTCCACTGTTAAATGTTGAAGTGTCAAGATGAAAATGAGAAATGCTTTTTAACAGTAAAAATGAATAACATTTACAATAATTTAATGTCAACTGCTAGAGATTCTCCATGATCAGCAATAATAGATGTATTTATCCACAGTTTACACTACATTTTGATCAAGAACAGATCCTTAAAATACATGTATCTGTGTTATAAGCTGAGTTGATGATCATATTAGCCCTTTTTAATTTTATAACTTCTTAATTTCTTTGTCTGTGCTGAGCATAATTTGTTTACATTTTTACTGCCTTTACATTTTTAATTTTGTCCTTTTAAAAAAAAAATTCCCTCTGGTAAAATCTGCAGTCAACAACATGTTTGAAAAAGTTTTGGATTATATACTCTATTTTTGTAACTGATTCTAATTTTGAGCTCAGAGAAAACAAATAAATGAAAATTATGTTCCCAAAATGAGAACTTTTATTTTAGAAGCTTTTGATTTATTGTCTGAAACAATAAGCACATGCTTAAAAATGGAACACGGGTCCTTCACACAGTGTTGCATTTCATCCTCATTTCAATTAGTTTGCTTTTGATGTCTGATGGAGAATTTCCAGGTCAAAACATACAGCCCAAGAGTACTGGGTATCACTGGCTCCAAACACAATACAGCTACGTCAGGGCATCACCATCATACGCACCATTTAGTGATAGTGGGAAAAGACAGAGACCTTCTCTAGAAGAAACTTTTCCAGAAGCCCTATTCCTAGCTAACACAAAGCTTTCCTGTGAAAACTGTTCCCTGGACAATTATCTTTTAAGTAACCTATTTAGAGAATTATTTAGAAAGAACAGATAAGAGAAAAGAAAAATATGCTTGGTGGTATTTATGAAGGAATGGGAAATTGTTGGGGAAGGCAAACCAAGAAATATGATGTCAGAAATATAGTATTCAATTTTTATCTTCTTGCCTGTTATGGAAAACCATGAGGTTGTAGATTTTAGGAGCGTATGTTCCACATGCTTTTATCTTGGCTCCAACTGAAAAAGATAACTGATACTCTTAAGGACTGCAGAGTGGAATTTTAAAAGCAAGTGCCCTACACAAAAAGCGTGAGTACAGAAGTGTACTGTAAGTCTGAAGGCTGGGTAACTTTTTAAGGGGGAGTTTCTATGCCTCATATTCTATTTACATAAGGAAAAAGTTTTAATGGTGAGGGTGACAAAACACCAAAACAGGCTGCCCAGAATGGTTGTGGAGTCTCCTTCTCTGGAGACATTCAAAACGCGCCTGGATGCCTTCCTGTGTGACTTACTCTAGGTGATCCTGCTCTTGCAGGGCGGTTGGACTAGAAGATCTTTTGAGGTCCCTTACAACACCTACCATTCTGGGATTCTATGCTTCTGCTACAAGCTACACGCATAACTGAGCATTTGATGGTGAGCTGTGGAAATCAAATGCTGTGTGTGGACAATAAGTGGAAACACCATCCTGTGCTTCATTTTCTTTCTTGGAATAGTATGGAATATCATATATATGACATATATATCATGTATATATCATATATGTATCATATCCAGGTGACATTAAAAACTTTTCATATTATATGAACAAACTTAAACCTGGAGTTTCCGTAGGCACACCAACCGCCCTACTCATAGGATGGGCCACCCCACATACTTGACATCTAATGGGACCCTTACGTTGTAGCTCTGGTCACCTGGGGACAATTAAGGAGCCAAGAGAATGATGAAGACAAGAAGGGTTTCACAGAATTTTTCTCCAACTCAGGTGAGTTAATCCAGAAGCGTACTCCACAGCATGTGTCTTACACTTCATTTTTGCCTTTTTCACCTTAACTGGCCCAGAAGTTTAAAACTACTCACTTGGTTTGTTTCTTTCCTCTGTCCAAACTTCTAAGACTCATTCACCTGTGACTGAAGGGGGCAGCAATTCCCGTGGATGAAATGGTCATTACTCAGCTTCTGAATCACTCGTTTCCCAGCTTGCTTGCTCACATCTGTACATTCACTGCCAATGGTTAGACTGCAGTATCATTTCTTTCTGCATAACAGAAAATGTTACCATCTTTACTTTTATTGCTCCTGTCTTCTGGTTAACAGCGGAAAAGACCTTGTGACTAATATAATGATTATTTATCAGCAACTTTCCCTCATTGACTGCTCCAAACCTGGAACTATCAGGTTTTGATAGACTGCATCCAGCTTAATTTATGGTTATTGTGTATAATAACTAACTAAATCAATAAAGACAATGATAACAGAGTAGTATGATAGTATGGCAATAGCAACCTGTTATGCTTACATTTTCAGCCCTGATTTTCCATGAGACATTCTAGGTAGCATAACCCATGCACAATCCACTATGAAATTGTTCTTGATAGGCCTCACAACAGTAATTACTTGAAATACTGTAGGTCCAACTCTGCTCTCACATAACATCTATGTTCCAAAATTCAGAAATGGGTTCAGACAGAATGTATGACTTTTGCTACAAAATAATGAACTCTGCTTACATTACTGACCTATTATACACACATTTTACAATCTGAAGGAGCAATATTTGCTAAAGAGAAACATAAATAAGTTCTTATTTTGGCAGGTTTATTCCAAATTATGTTGCAAGATAGCAGATGAGCAATTTTATTCATTGACAAATGGGTTTGATCGAACTAGTGCAATGGCTCATTAACCTCATGATAAGTTTGGGCTATCTCAGAAGTGTTCTTGCTGTGAATTTAGATTTGATGATGGCTCATACATAAAGGAAACAAATTGCCTCATCTTTTAAAGGAAAAAAAAGGGGTGGGTGGGGCTTAGAGAAGTTAATTGATGTCTTTTAAATCCTATAACCAATAAAGCATTTTTTTGTTTTATATATTGCATTCTAACTCTTACGTGATGTATTAGACAGACAGAATGGCGAAAGCACAGATTACTTTAGTTCTGTTGCTACCAATTAGAAGGAGTCAAAGAACTCTGATTACAATTATCAGATTTTAATGAGCAATTGTCTGTCAAGATTTTCTCACAACTCTAAGGGTGCACGCACAATTTGTGTGCAGCAAATAGGTACTCCTCTATAGTGAGTTTTTCTTTAGATAATCACTACCTGATTTTTAACTACTAGTTTTCACTGGGCATTTTGAATAATTATGTTTTAATCTTTAGGAAGAGCTACTACTTCTCTTGTTTAAACATCTAATAAAATATGGACTAACAAAAGATTAAAACCACAGTAAGTCAGGAAAAGCAAAAATTAAATTTACAGCTCTACTGATATAAACTTACATAGATTCAATTTAAGTGAAGTTTCAATTTCAAGTTCAGTGAAATTGGGCTGACCTACACTGGGTAAAGATTCTCATGTCTATCTGATACTTTTTTGTCAGTCTGCTTCATCTTTACAGGCAACTTAGTGGGGATGTTTGGTTTAAAACCTCAATGTTCACATTACAACAAAGGTCTTAGCCATTGTATTTATTTTTACTTATAGTAAAAAATACGGTGGGAACTGAGGAAATGTTAGCTTTTATGTTTCCAGATTGACTTAAGAATAAATGCTCATTTCAGTCTCTAGATGATTCAAGATGGATCTCTTCCATAATGGTGACCTTGTGCTACCTACTTCATCAGACACTGTTTTATGAAAGTACCTCTCCTTGAAACACTGGTGGAGGTTAATCAATAAATTAATTATGATTGTGTACTGAACAGGTTGTAGTTTAAGTTCCATATTTTATTTGATGAAGTTGTAAGATATACAGAGAATGAGGTTTGAAGCCCTTTGTGACAGTCATGTATGAAGAAAAATGAGTACAGAAGGGATAGTATTTTCACTCTTAATTCTAGATAATTGATGTAAATACCCTGAACCTCTGTTTGGTAGCATCCTACTTCTGTCTGGTTTCTTTATAAGAAATTCAGGCTTCTAGGATTGCCAAGTAAATTAGGGAGGTAATTGCTGTTCAGCATGAGTGCCCTAAATCTTTCTCTCAG
>WEIS01067862.1:3430-30089 GCA_013389965.1 Todus mexicanus | reverse complement strand
AAAAAAGAAAAACAAAATCACCTGCACATCCTCATTCCAGTATTATACTCACTCTTGGAAATAAAAAAAATTAAAATATAAATTTAAAATAGCAAGCAATATTAGTGCAGTATTATTCCTTCCTCCCTGCTTCCCTCCCCACCTGATACCTGAGCGTCAGACTTCACCATTTTTTGGTAGACACCCAGCTAGGGACTGTAAGATTTCAGAAAGGGGAATTTTCTCATACAACAAAATTAGTAGACTCCTAAATATGTTCCATGCAATATACCGACTATTTGCTTCTATTTCATTTTATTTTCTTTCCCCTCATTGACAGGCTTGAGTGCAGTTTATCAGTTAGGAAAACATATGCTGCTTTTTTTTGTTGTTTGTGAGAGCTCATTTGGAGAGAGCTCTTTGTTCATTTTTTTAAGAGAGAATATTTTATACATATGTGAGTTCCTTGTGTGTTGACATTTTGCACTATGTTACTGGGTTGCATTACTCTTCCACATACTGTGAAGCATATTGTTTCCTCCAGCTACCCACTCTACCACCTCCTGCAAAGAGGAGGAGCAGAGTGAACACCAACTTCAAAGCAGAGTTTGCATACAGTCCTGAGGCATGTTTCCACTTTAGCATAGTGTGGTGCAGTGCAAACATTCCCAAGCTAGCTTGAGTAAAAAGAGAAGTGAAGCTATGTCAGAAAGATACTCAGCTATAACCCAGTCACCTAGATATTGAAGCTTTCTACTGATTTTGCAAACTACCTGTAACTTCATTGCTGTTGTGATTAAATTACTATCTATCACGTCTCATTATTTCTTTGTGCGAGTCTGTGTTTTTGTGCTGCATGAACTGAGAAATTAGCAATAGACAGGAGACATCTAAACTGTACAAACTGTTGGCACAATATGATTTTAAAATTAAACACGTGAGAAAGCAAAAGAACACACTTTACAGAAAAGCACTAGCTTTTGAGCAACATGTAACTGAGTCATTATCATCAGACTGGAAGCATTCTGTACTTGAAGCTATTCCCGATTTATCACCGGAGAGTAAGATAATGAGTTAAATAACAGAATTCTGTAACCACATTTGGAACTTATGTAAAGGTACTCAAACAGGCAACAAATTTATCATAGGGTTTTGAGAGCTTGCAGCACTGGAAAAATTCCAATGTCAGCCTAACTTTTGCCAGCAATTTGAATGAAAATGGAATCTGGCCAACTCTGAGAAATCCTGAAAATCCTACTTCTATTATTATTATTGTTTTTTTATCTTTATAACATTTAAACAAAAAAAAACCAAACCAAACAAAAAAAAACCCCAACACTTATTTTATTGTATCAAGACGCACTTTCTACATGAGGATTTCTTTGGACCTCTAAAATATACAGTAGAAAATTGTCAGAAAATTTAAGCTATGAAAATAAATACTTACTATCCTTCAATTAACCATGTACATTTAGTTTTATATTTATAATTTATTGGTCCATCTGTTAAATATCCAGAAGGTTCTGTTAACCTACAAGAGAAAAAAAAAAAAGTAGTGCTGTAATAAAGCAGAGGCAACACAACAGAAACACACACCATCAACATGCCAATAGATTCTTTCTGGATGGAAGGAAAATTGGAGACGGGGGAAAAGAACCAAACCAAACTCCGTATTTGTCACACTATTTTTGCTTATAACTATTAGAATTCTGATTATATCATTGATTTGCTTTCTTCCCCTGGGCAATAACAAGAATTCTAAGTTTTCTAGTTCAGTAGCAAGGAAATACTACATACAACTTAAATTATACTTCACATTAAATGGATTCAAGCCAATATAAAATGGTTTTTGTTTAAGCACGTTTTGGTTTGGTCTGTTTGTTTCTTCTGCCACTGATTCACATCTTAGTTCTGAAATTAGACTGCAGCAGCAGTGGGAAAGTTGTTCCAGATCAAGAGAAATTAAGGCATAAATTATACATTTAAATAAGTGTATCTGCCAGCCTGTCTCTCTTATTCTTGGTCAGTAATGAGACATGCGAAGGCAGAACAACACTGAACTGAGCAGAAACAAAATGCATATAAACAGTTGCAAAAGGTCAGACCAAAATGTCAATACAGCCCAGTACTCTGCCTCTGACAGCAGCCTACAGTGGATACCAGGAAAGATTTCAAATCCCTACAGATACTCTCCACATCATTACACCACTTTCACCAACTTGCAGCTCAAGGACATTTCCAGCCAGCAGTTGTGCCTTTGTATTGGTTTGGGCTTCATGCTTCTCCTAGGAGTCTGCCCATGCAAACCTGCAGCATCTATAACGTCCTGGAGGAATGATTTCAACACATATATGAAGAGACACCTCAACTGTTTTTGTTCTGAGCCTACCTTTTGGCAATTTCATCTGACATCCTTAGGTCTGGTATTGGATGAGATGCTTTATCCCACTCAGAATGTAATGATCTGTATCGTTTCCCTCCCTCCTCTCCACTCTCCCTTTTTCAGCCCAAGAAATCCTTCCTCATTTAGTTATTTCTTGTATTAAATCAATGTTTGCTCATCCCCACTCACAGTATTTAATATATCTTTTCTATTCTCCTACACCTCTTCTGAGATATAACACAGAGATCAGTGCACCATATTCAAGATGCAAGTGAACCATAAATCTGTACAGTAGCATAATAAAGATTTCCACTTTGTTCTCTATTCCCATGCTAACATGTTATTTGCTCTTTCAACAACTCTTATGCTGACATTTTAAACACAACTAGTTTCTATAACTTTTTTTCTCAGCGATAATAGATAGCTCAAGATTCATTACATAGAGAAATTCATTTAATGTAGAAATAGAATCTTTTTCTTCCGTTAATATATATTACTTCACATTAATCTATATGGAGTGATAAAAAAGGAGATGAAATTCAATAATCTATTACCATAAAAGCTTTCTAAAAGAGCTTAGTATCTTCAGCACACTGTAACCTCAATATTTATCCCATTTTCTACATCCTTTATGATTATGTTCAATAGTTCAAGCCTTGACACACATCTCTGGTGGGCTTATTCCTCTGGGAAAACTGACCATTCTGCTCTTTAAAATGCTACAATAACAATAACAAATATAAATACACACTCAGAAACACTCATTTCTTTTCACTATAGCGTGGAAAGATAATCATAAAGAATAAGTATCGCTGAATAAGAAAAAAAAGCAGTTGGCTTTTTCTGTTTTGTTTCAGGTTTTTTAATAAATCAATATAGATCTAAGTCCAGAGGCAATGCTGAACAAGCTCGCCAAGTCAAAAGTAAATTTTCTCACCAGGAGTCTAGCTGAACAGGAATTCAATATCTGCCATCCTACAATCTTTGAAGCCGTATAGACTAATTTTAAAAATACTCACTCCCACATCCACTGCAAATTATTTCCATTTCAACTCATATCAAACACTAATTGCACACTCATTAACAGCAGTCTGTAATTCCAAACATAAACATGTGGAAAGGAAATAAACTCAAAGGAGCAAAAAAAAAGAAGAATCTGAGACTAGGTCTGCACCAGCTTGGGTTTTTAAATAAATTCTGTCACTTCTCTATGTTTGTTAGGCACACCATCAGCCACTCTGCTTAAAAGGCTAGTGGTTTGAATGAAGTTGGTTTTTTTTCATCTGCACTTCCCTTTCAATGAAATGGGACAAAACTTACTATTATGGGGAGCTGTCCAAATAACTGTACTTCAAAACAAGCGGTATTCATACCATTTTATGTTTCTAAATAGAAAGAAGAAAAGCAGATAAACAGCTGGTAACATAAGCAACAGATGGGGACCAAAACCACCCAACTACCAACCAACTTCCTACTATATACTTCAGTTAGCTGACAGTTAAGCAAAATTTCCCTAATAAAACCCAATGTACTGAGTTGATCTGAATGCAAAAGCAGTAGCTCCTGGCAAGCACTATACAGATGCTGGTGTAGCTCATAAGCAAAGCACTCAATGAGGCACAGCTGGTAACTCCCCCTCCTCCCTCGCCACACACTGGAGAGGCCGCAGCAATGGCCACAGGGAAAGGTGAACCATGGTCCTGCCTGGTGCGAAGCGGTGCCTGGCCACAGAAACTTTTGCTTAAAGAAAGCAAAAGATACAGGCAGTTTGAATTTATAATGTTTCTTTTTGTTGAGAAATACCAGCTTGACCTAAAGGTATACTCTCACATTTATATTCATGAGAAAGAGTTTTTTCAGGGTTCTGTCTGGTTTCTTTCCATATTAATTACCTTGGTTGGACAATGCTGAACATAATACCAACTTATAACTTCGCATGCTAAGTTGCACATTGCTGATTTTGAAATCAAGCTAATATTAATGCTTGGGCCCTCACACAACCTTATGATCTGCTCCTGTCATCAGCTTTACTATCTGTGAGTGTGTACTAGACTGAAATCATTATTTAGGTTTTTTTTTAAAGGCAGTGATACATAGAATTCCAATCAAATTAATTTTAGTGCTGTCATATGGTTTATATACAGATGTAAAGTCTTATATAGGAAGTCACAGAACATTTATTTTGCTGCCGGAGGTGTGAAATATCAGAAGTATTCATTTGCAGTCATGACCACTGCCTTCTAAGGAGCTGTATAATGCAATGGAGGTGACTTGCAAGAGTTGTTTTTATTAGATCAGCCCTTTGGCACTAGTAAAGCGCAAACAATTTCCCTTTTCACCTCGGCTGATAATTTTTTGATAAATAGTTTCTTTCATAAGCGCAGATAGCCTTTGATGCAGCTATTGCATTTTGCTAAAAAAAAAGTAAAAGTATAAATAAGAGCATGACATTGCTCTGTAATAATGGTTGTGGGAAATGGTAAGATAAAAGGGCTCTTGCATTTAAAATAAACACATAGGAAGACACAGGGGTATTACTTTAAGTGTCTTAAGTCAAACAAAGAACTTTTCTGCATAATTTTTCTTTTCAAACAGTATCAAATCCCATAAATAACAGTTAGATAAGCAGCACTGCTGTCACATAACCTCTTACCAAATCAAGGGCAATATTCTCTACTGTATAACCCCATAGTCACATATACAAGTTACACAGACACAGTCTCGCTTTGTGACTAACCGCGATCCAGTCAAATAATGGAAATCCAGAAGAGCCAACATGACTACGCACTCTAGTCACAGAAGCTGAATAGCCAGAATGATGACTGCATGCTGCACCTTGCTCATTGCTGAGAAAGCTTCGGGACAGCCAGAAGAATTTGTGTGGCCTGCTTAAGCACCACAACTTTATCACACCTAGACTCCAGCTTTCTAAACAGAACACACAAGGGAGCAGCTAATGTATACTGCCATTTTAAATTGCATGCCAGCTTTCACAAACACAACTTTTTTTTTTTTTCAGTTGGCAGGGTTATAATCAAAACCTACAAAGAATTAGAGGAGCATGCCAAGAGAACATTTCCCTTCTCTGTACACTGTAAAACAGATCTACCGAAGTAGAGAAAGAAGTCAAGATGCCACATAGCAGAGCTAAAGACACTTAAAAACATCAATGACAGATTAGTCACTCCCCAAGATAATCAGTCAGTAATTGTTTATATGAAAGATATGTGGCACTATGGGTGGCTTCATCCAGCAGACAGATACACACCAGAAATGCAAGAGCTAAAGGGTGAAGTCACCACAGAGCAACCAGAACATAAGACAACGGGAAATCTATATTCCACTGGAATATTACCACTGTTAGAAAATAATGACAAATATAATCGAGTTAGAATTCACAGGGGTAACATTTACATTTACCGCTGCAGAGACTTTAAATCAAGACTGATGCATTTGAAGACAAAAAGTATGTTCTAGTTCAGTCAGAAATTATTGGTCTAAAATGAAGGAGTAGTCAGATGAAATCTATGACCTGCAATCCATAAGAAGTCAGAGCAGGTTATTAAAACAGCCCTTCCTGGCTGTAGTATTTATAGATCTAAGAAAAATGCAGTCCTGTCATCTCTCGTATCTTCCTGCAAAGGAATAGTATTGTCAAATCTTTCAGAAGAGGGCACTAATTTAAACCAGAGAAGTCACTGGGTATTTTCTGTCACCAGTGGAATACAAAGATCTGCAAAACTTCTGATAAATGGACAGACAGATGTCTGATTTATAATACAGGTAATATTATGAAAAACAAAGCATAAGGCAAATTCATAACATTACAAATATTCACTGTTAAATTAAAAGCAGTTTTATGGAGAGTTTCATTTATCTCTATATTACTCAGTGTCACATTTCTATTCAGAATTTTATGAAAAGCTGGATTAATTTGCAATTCCTGCTTCAGATATATCTGAATATAAGATATAGAGCATATTTTGCTATATGAATTCATCTCAGTATCAGTATTTCTGTGTCAGTCAAGGATTATTCTCTCCATTGTTGCAAAATTTTACTCCAACTTCTTTTCATTTATTATGAAAATTTGTTTAATTAAAAAAATCATTAATAACTGTGCTTCAAAGTTATAAGATCAAATCCTTCATAAATACAAGTAGGAGCAATATTTCTAGCTTGAGATCTTGTGCCTAACCTTTGGAGCAGTGAATGAGGCTCCTCATGTCTATTCACATGAGATCGGCTGAATATATTAAGAAGGAAAAAAATTTGACCATCTTACAGGACAAACCAGAATAAGCACAATATCAGAAAGAAATACAAAAGAGATCAAGAGGCTATTTCTCATACCAAAATTTTAAGTTATAAACTAAGAAGGGTTTGTGGTGGTTTTTTTTCCAAGGGAAGATCTGCAAAACGTGTTCTGAAAAACCCACAAAGCCAGAATTCCATTTTCCAAGCATAAAGCATTGATCAGAACCTGACAAAAAAGCTTTAGAATTTGCACTTCATTTTCCTGCATTTTTACATTTATTGTAGACCCTGGCTTTGGTTAGGTTTTCTTCACAATGTATATTAAAACATAATATACTGTAGTTCTAATTTTTCTTCAATGACTAATTGAGAGGCATAAATATTTAATATATTAAGAAAAATACTTGCATATGCCAATCACACTCCTATATGTGTTAAATATTGCTTTGCATTAATAGAAGAACATATGTTTAGAAACAGTAAGGATATTTACGACAACTTTCCACATGCCAACTGCTTCATTCACATATTCAGTTCCTCCCTCTAACTTAAACGAAACTAAGCTCTAATACAACCAAAAAAATCCTAGACATTTAAAATGAATACTGTAACGCAAGAACATTTTTTTCTCCATAAAAAGTACATTGTGTATTTCAAAAACCTTAATGTGGCAGAAATCTATTTTTTCCTGAGTGTTTGGTTTGGGGTGGATTTTTTATTTTTGTTGTTTGTTTGGGGTTTTTTTAATAAAGTTAGTAGGGATATAATCTTCAATAGGTGCAAAATATGAATCTATGATTTATCTTCAACAAGTGTTTTGTTTCCTCACTTACTGTTTCTGAGAAGAGCTGTTTTTCTATAGCCTATTTTTGTAAGAGTCCCCCAAACTACTGAAAGGATACTGCATAGAAGTAGATATTCCTTTCAAAGCACAAACTTACCTGGCATCTCACTTAAAGAATTTGTTTTCACTTACACAAAAGTTTCAAAAGGAAGAAATTCCTTTCCTTAAGCTGCATAGTATTATATAAATTCACAGAACATAGACTGTGGTAGGTCAGTTAGAATAAGACATCTGAACCTGTGACAGTGAGACTTAAAAGGGAATCTGTGAAGAGACTAGAAATAAGCAAGTGTGGACATAGTCTTATGAAGACTTGGTAGACAAATCAGATGTAGAAAATAGAAGCAATAACATTAAAGGTAATCTCAGTATTTATTCTATTGTAAATTAAAATTACCATGGAAATACTGTATGAGACCATGAAGGATTTTCTTCTACCTGCTCACAGTGTTAAGTGGTACTTGATTTTTTTTTTTTCCCCCCAAGAAAACTTCAATTGTTGTACAGTTACAACAAACCCCAACGTCTGCTCCAAGGCAGGATCAACCATACCGAAATCTTTCTTCACAGTTATTTGTCTAATCTGTTCTTAATTGTGCTAATGACAGAGTGTACAATCTTCTTAGTCAATCTATTTTAGTACTGACTTATCCTCATTGTTCGAAAGTTTTACTTGCTAAATATCTAACAATACTTTTTCTTACCTCAACCTAGTACTACTTTCTGTCCTACTCAGAGCAGACCTGGAAAACAGGCCCTTTCCTTCCTCTTTCCGCTTACCTTTTACAAACAGCTACCTTCAGGCTTTTCTTTTCCTAATTCAGCAATTTAATCCAGCATTCCTCATTTTCTAGACTTCCCTCCTCTAGAACCTCTCCAGTTCACCGGTGTATTCGGTCAGGCTGAGATAAGAATTAGTGTTCCCCAGAGGAGCTCTTATTGAGCTATGAGATTGTTGATAGGGTAGCAGTGTTGCGACTGCTGCTGAGCAGGGCTGGCACAGCATCGAGGGGATGAGGTGGACAAGATCTTGGGAGGGGACACAGTCAGGACAGCTGACCCAAACTGTCTGAAGAGGTATTCCATACCATATGATGTCAGCTCAGTAATAAAAGCTGGAGGAAAAGGGGAGTAAGGGGGACATCCGTGAGAGGAGACATTAGTCCCCTGAGCAAGCGCTACACATACCAGGGCCCTGCTTCCTGGGAGAGACTGGACATTGCCTGCTATGAGAGTAGAGATTAAATTCTGTATTGTACTTTGCTTTGCACGTACAGCCTAACTTTCTTCATGTTTCCTATTAAACTGCCTTTGTCATAACCCATGGCCTGATTCTATCTGATTCTCTTCCCCCTTGTCATGTTGAGGGAGGTGTGGGGAGGGAAAGTGATAGAGGGGCTTGGTGGGTACCTGGTGCTCAGCCAAGGTTAACCCACCACAATCTGCATCTCAAAATGGTACCTACTGACCAGCATAGCAACCAGAGAATAATTATTTCATGTCCTTAATGTAGCCAGTCCTCCTGAATGTAAGTGGCAGAGTAACTGCTTTTATGCATGCTGGTTTGTAATTCCCTGTGACTCCTTACTTCCTCCACTGAAGAAACTAAATGGTATTATTCTAGTTCATCTTACTCGAGTTAATTATGCCTACTGAAGTGTAGAAATTTGGATTCAATTCCTTCCCTATGACTTTTTTTCAGGCAGCATTATATAGGATCAATGCAGCTTGCACGATCTGGAACTTGCTGCATGGAAAGTTTCATTTATAATCACTTTCTCAGTAGGAAAAATCTATTTTGTTTCTGTGATATAAGCATTCACTTAAAAGACAGTAACTCCTGTCCACACTGCATAGTTAGTGAGAAATCCTACTTAAAAATCAATGAACTCTAAACAAACAAAAAAAAAAGATTAAATTCACCTTGTGCATATTTATCAGTTATTTTAGAAAACACCTACATTTTCCATAATATCCATTTTTTTCTATTACTCAGCTATATTGACAGTTTTAAAATTATTCATAGTCATTATTCATTTACCTTACGAAGCACAAACAAAGTCAGTACTAACAAAAAGCAAAATTCAAGTGCAGGTATGTAGAAGGTCCCCAGCATGACAGTTGCATTAATTTTCTATACTATAATGTAAGTCATACAGCAAATTACAACACGGTGTCAATTTTTGCATTGGTTAGAACTAGGCAGTCGACAGACAGCGGCAGTGTGAATTAGAAGTGCAAAGATTTGCTCTTCCTCATAGTTCAAATATTAATTGCAAGGAAAAATATGGACATGCATATAGAACAGTGGTTTCTACATTTTCTGCATGTAGAGAAATTCTCCCGTTAGTTCCCCGCAACAGCGTATGTCAAAACACTCTATTTTAAGGGGGGATAAATGACACAACATGAACAATAGAATTGTGGATGAACAGAGGCCAAGAGATGAGGTGAAAAACACACATTAATCTCTCACTACACAGGCAACTGGACTATTTTCATTTAACCGTTTGATACATAAATGGAACAGATAACACTACTGAAAATTTAGCTTCATAACATGAGTCTTGAGAGAGTCAGGGGATGCCTTCAATCTTCAGATTGTTCTTCAGAGTACATGCACATAATCTTTAAAATATGTAAGCATAAGCCATAACTATCTAATTAAAAAAAAAAATCCAAATGCTGATTCCCTTGAATCTAACAAGGAAACACACCATGTGCTCCACTGCTTTTCAGTATTTCTGTAACTACATAAATGAACCCAGATTTTGAAATGACAGAACTTCTCCAAAAAGAGAAGCAATATTTTAAGAGGGCTGAAATCTAAAAAAAATAATTAAAATAAATTTAAGACAGACAGCAAAGCCTAACAGAATCTGGTCTGCCAAGACACTAATACAATATGAGGGAGAATAGAAGAGTGCAGCCAGCATGATAAACACTTTAGGAAGTTGATTGAAGAAAGAGGCAACAAGGTAAAATAGATCATCACTTGGAAATCTGTCATTAAACGCACTATTACCCTTCAGTGGATTCCTAGTATTTTTGAATAGTGATATTCACATAATACAATGAGAAGAAAACCACACAAAGATTTTTAGCAAATTACTTGGATTACCTTCAGAAAAGCTGCTCTTTACCTATAGCTCTCATTGTGCCACTATTCCTCCTCTAATAAATATCGATCAGGAAACAAATACATATTTTTTTAATATGACTTCAAAAGCACCCAATTCTGTATCTGTGAGATGAACAAAATTAGACTGTTAGAAATTACATCTTAATTGTTCCCAGATACCGAAGTACACATTTCACTGAAAAACAGTTGACCTGTTTTCCTGAGGTTTAACCTGAAGTCAGAGAATACTTTCTAAATACAAACCTTTCCATTTGGAGGAGAGAGCGGAGGGCTGTTATGCTACATTTTAAGAAACCTGAACTACTAAACACTGTATCACTCCCAATCACTTAGAAGTTATCAACAGCTAAAAAAAGGTTTTTATGCTATCTAGTTTTACACAGATGGATTTACATGTAATATTTATGGAAAGTTTCTAATTGAGTGGAGTTGAGTCAACTACAAAGTTCAACAGTGAACTGTGTATTTTCCTACAGAATTGCTGCACCAATTAACAGTTCAAATCCTGCCAATATGTTCCAGGTGGCAGTGGTCTTCATCTCAACTCAGAAATCAGTGCCTTTTAAAAGATACTGCAAATAGCACAACATCCTCCACTGACCCGGAAAAAAACTTCAAGGAATGTAGCTTCATCTCTCTTACCTGGAATAATACACACATTTGGTATTTCCTAATTTAATATCATGGCTGGACAAAATCATATGTGACAGACATCTACTCTATTAGAAATGCCCAGGCCAGTTCATCGATGTCATTGAAAATACCGCTTATAAATAGCCTATGCTTAGAATTGTGACTTGATAGGAAGTCAAGTTGGCATTTGCTACAGACACAAGATATCATATATGATATATGGAGTTAAATCCAGCTGGTGGCTGATCACAAGTGGTGTTCCTCAGGGCTCAGTGTTGGGACCATTATTGTTTAACATCTTCATTGATGATCTTGATAAGGACATAGAATCTATCATCAGTAAGTTCGCAGATGACACCAAGTTAGGTGGGAGTGTTGACGTGCATGAGGAAAGGGAGGGTCTGCAGAGATCTGGATAGGTTGGATCGATGGGTCAACGTTAACGGTATGAGCTTCAACAAGGCCAAGTGCCAGGTCCTGCACTTGGGCCACAACCCCATGCAGTACTACAGGCTTGAGGAGGTGCGGCTGGAGGGGTGTCTGGCAGAAAAGGACCAGGGGGTTCTAACTGACAAGTGGTTGAATACGAGCGAGCTGTGCCCAGGTGGCCAAGAAGGCCAATAGCATCCTGGCCTGTATTAGAAATGATGTGAGCAGCAGGAGCAGGGAGGGGATTATCCCCCTGTGCTCAGCACTGGGGAGGCCACACCTGGAGTGTTGTGTCCAGTTTTGGGCACCTCAATCCAAGAGAGATCTCAAGGTGCTGGAGCAGGTGCAGAGGAGGCAATGAAGTTAATAAAGGGCCTGGAAAATAAATCTTATGAGGAACGATTGAGGGAGCTGGGACTGTTTAGTCTGAGGAAGAGGAGGCTGAGGGCAGATCTCATCGCTCTCTACAGCTCCCTGAAGGGACAGTGGAGAGAGGTTGGTGCTGGGCTCTCCTCACAGGTAATTAGCAATAAAAACAAATAAATAAATAAAACGCACAAACACAACAAAAAACATCACCAAAAAGAAAAAAAATAAGAAAAAAACCCCAAACAAACCACAACATCCACACTCTGCCAGGCTGAAGTAGTCCTATTACTTACTTTTATGATACCATGTTAGTACTTTTTGTATTTCATTTTAAAAGCTCTGAATAGATTCTATTACTTGAAGACTACCCAGAAGCAACATCTTATCCTTATGTTATTTGTAGCGTTTGGGGAAAAAAAAAAAAAAAGGAAAAAAGTTACAGTTTACATTTCTTTAATTTCTAGAGCTCTTACCTCTAGGCTTTCTTTTTTACAAGGCAGCTCTCCAGTTCCAAAAGTAACGTGTTTAAGTGTATTTTCTAACATACTATTTACATTTTTCACTTCATACTGCTGCCTAAAATAGCTTTTAATCCAAGTGGGTTTCACATTAAAGTAAGATTGTCTGCATGTTCGATTTAATCACAAGATTAACATGAGTGAGTAATAAAGTCACTTATGAATTTTTATGTATTTGTGTATACTTTAAACACATGTATGTATATATTTATATACTGAGACATGTATGTGTATTCTACAAGACTTGTACAATTAAATCTGCTACAGTGTCATACAATGTGGGACATAAAGCACAGACAATGCAGAGATACTTAGCAAAAAGATAACACACTGTGCCAATTTTTCACTGTACATCACTATAAATCTCACTTTTATTTGTGACCTAGTTTAGTTTTCTAACTTAAGCCTCCTGAGGTAACAGCCAAACGCTCTAAATCCAGTGTATCACCTACTCCTAAATTTCTTGTTGTCTCACTAGGACAAGTTTCTAATAAACACCAAAGCTCAACAAGCAGCAATTTCTGCCTTTTGGTCATTTAAATTGATTTATTAATTTTATGTTTGTTAAGGGCAGTTCTCATGGCAGCAAACTACCTCCTACCACAGGATTGCAAACACCAATTCCCACTAGCTATATTAATTCTGAAGTTATCCAAATGCAGTGAACTTTTGATACACACATTCTCCAAAGAAAAAGAACAACACAGACATCAAGTAGCTCTTAGCATCCCTAAGAGAACTACACTAACTTAATTTTGTTTCATTTTATATTATTTATTTGGTTTTCAACACTTAAATTCAGCATCCTCGTTCTATTTATACATATAAAACAGCAACTCCTCCTTCTTTTCCACCTCCTATCAGTACACACGCTGCTTCACAAGAGGTTCCCAGTCCCTCAATACAATCTCAGACAGTACAAATGTTGAGATAAGAACAGATAAGTTCTTTAAAAAACTAAATTGATTAATAAATTCAAAGGGCTGATCGCTGACTAGGTTTCAAGTACTGTCTTTTAGATAATTATATAGATAATAACTTTCTTTCTGACTTTTGTGGCTATAGCAATTATCAGGACATTATTCATTTGCCTCAAATACAAAGCACATGCTTCTTTTTGCTGTAAAGAACTGGAATAATGACATGCATGTCCCTGGGTTATTACAAGGCATTCCTGATTGAGGATATTAAAGACTTTTACTAGTAATAAAAAAGCATCATTTTAGAACACATAATTTCTGGCAGAGGTCATTTCACTCGTATTTACCCATGAATTAAAAAGTCAAGCAGAAAGCTGTAACAGTGTTAGCAATTTCCAATATTCCCTCAAAGTGGCTGAAAAGATTCCAAAAAAGAAAGACTACATTTTGAGTTCCAACTGTTCCAGCTGCCAGTTTCAGAGAGTCAAACATTTCACACATTGGCAGAGGGGAGTTGAGGTGTTTTTCTTTGTCTGGGTGGGGTTTCTTGTGTTTGAGGTTTGTTAGGGGACAGGGGGAGGTTAGCTTTAGCCTGTAATTTGTTCTGTATTTAATGCAAAACCTCCAGAATTAATGAAATACTGAAGTTTAAAATTACAAACAAAACTTGTTAGCAATTTTAGCTTTAAGCTCATAGGTTCCAAGTGAAATGAAACACCAAGAACAATTTGCAGATAGTGGTGAGAAATGTTAAAAAACAGGGACACACAAAAAACTGTGTGCTATATCAATCACTTGCCAAGTTAAACACAACTTCCCATTTACTGAACTGTAAGACGTAATGGAATCATTTTTCATCTCCAAAGCTGGTGGGGTCAAAGATTTTGACAACTTCAAAACTACACAGGTCTTAGACCCTTCTGAAGTAATCCTCAGTCTGACTTTCAGAGTAATTTCATTTGGGGTTTAGAGAAAGGTATTGCTGTTGGTTTACTGCACACAGAAACACAAAAGAATACAAGACAAAAAACTAATCATGCTATTAAATGATAATAGCTTCATTTTTCCAATATTTTCTCTCTTACCTCTTAATTTTTTTGTAATGAAGCACAAAATAGCTAAAAAATATCAATATACAACACAAAACTAATGGCAATCTCTGAAAGGCAGCATAAGCATTTTTAAAGCCTTACACCAAAAAGACACACCCAGAAAAATGAACAGGTTGCATCCTGCAAACTACCCCATGCACATGCATTCCTGTAGATCTAAAGAGAACACCCAACTGAGACTGCACATGTTATTCCATTCACAGAGTCTTACACAGGCTTAGCATTTAAATGAGCCATCATATTAGTATAATTATGAAATATACAACTCTGAAGTTTTTCAGTGTAACATTCCCTCAGTTTATTCACCACACAGGCATTGATCCAAAAAAACCCCACTTTGTTCTAGAGTTTCTGTCTGCTAAGCAGTAAATTACAACAGAAAACTTCATCCCTTCAAATCCTATCTTGATAAGGACACTGCCAATTCAATCAAAACAACCCCAAAACATACAAGTTTCTGCTGAGATTTCCATAACCCTTGTACTCTAGCTTGCCAAGGCACTGATCAGTTATCAGCCAGTTGCTCAAAACACTTAGCCGGAGCTTGGAATGGGGAGGACATACAGGAATTTGCTACAGGGGCTGCTGCCCGCAGTTTCCCATGAAAGGAAAATACAGATCAGGAGAACATGGCTTGAGACACCCTGCTTTCCCTTTAACAGAGTACAACAGCAAGATACACACCTATAAGCCCAGAGCTCTTATGAGCCTATTCATGCTATCCTTATGGGGATATAGCTCAGCATGAGGACACAGAGCCAGCCTACCTTGTCATATCAGTGAGAGGATATAGAAAGTGTAGGATCATCTTTCATGAGCAGAAACTCTTAGGATTGATCCTAAGATAACAGGCTGCATCCACTTCCCTCTCAGAGACTGACAGTCTAACTTCTGTTACAGAAAGCTCACGGAGCCGCTGCTGATCCTCTCTCATTCAGTTCAAACAAAAAGAAGAATAATTTAGAAACAAGGACACACTCTTCATAAAGACAGTAAAAACAGAAACTCTACCTGTCCACAAAGAAGAGCTTCCGATAGCTAGCATAGCGCCTGAAAGCCTGCAGGAATCAATGAAGAAGCCATACAGTCAAGCGTAAAGCCAGTCAATTGGGCTATTGGAAACAAGTAGATGAAAAGAAACGAGGCGAGCAACCACTCCAAAATAGAGTCAAAAAAAAAGCAGGGGCCCTAAAGCTTAGAGGAGAAGCAATGATTCAGGTAGCCAAATGCACAGGAGCACAGAATTGATTGCTTCAACACAGCTGAATAGTTAGGGAGAATGAGAAGGATGGGTTGACACTGCCCCTTCTCCGATTTCATTAATTATATGCCAAAGGAGAAGTTCTAGCAGCACACTCTTCATGGGTTATGCTGTGGTTGAAGCTTCCCCAACTCTAAGCAACCATAGAGTGAAACAAAATCATTCATAAGAGGTACTTTATTTAATATATCGGCTTACAAACGTGCCATCCAGTATGCCTGCATTTAACTGCTTCAGCAGTCATTTAGTTGTTTCCTTTCATGTTAAAACAAGAAATATAAATTGCCCTGGTCACCTCAGTCAACAAGTCATCTAACAGCCAAGCACAGAGTAAATTTCCCAGCATTGACAGAATTTCTACAAAAAGGCCTTTGAAAGATACATCAAAGAAAGAGTAACTATTGCTTTATATGATTAGCTTCAATAAAAACTGGAATACATAGCAAATTCAAAAGTGCACTAGTTTGCACCAAGAAGGGACAGACATCTGAAAAGAAAGTATTTAGCAGAAGGAAGACTGCATCAAGGATGACAACAGAGAC
This sequence comes from Todus mexicanus, assembly GCA_013389965.1. Classification (NCBI taxonomy): domain Eukaryota; kingdom Metazoa; phylum Chordata; class Aves; order Coraciiformes; family Todidae; genus Todus; species Todus mexicanus. The sequence goes on along the minus strand of WEIS01067862.1, from coordinate 13,700 downwards.
CAATTCTGTTTAAAGAAAATAGACTTTTCTTGCCTACATGGCCTTACCGGCTGTACTAGGTGTCTAGTCCACTATTCCCAACAACAGGCATGCACTGACATAAGCAGTACCCTCTACACTACGAATAATGCAATTATAACAATCATATCTTGTTTGTTTGATTTTAATTAGGAGTAAAGATAATTTATTTTAAAATGGTTTGGATGCTTGGCTTTGCTTTTCAGAAAGTTTCACGACAGGTAAAAAGAAGCGAGCAAATATGACAAACTAACAAAACCAATCCTTCCAAATCCTAGAAAACCACACAAACAGCAATAAAAGTTCTTAATTTTTACTGGGAAAACAAAAACAAAAAAACCCCACATCAAATATGTCTTGAAAAGTTTTGTGCTACTAGACTGGTCTGAAAGCACCATTCATCTGAAGTTTCAAAACTGGTTTAGAATTCAGATCAAAAAGAACCCCTCAGAACAACACAAACAAGTCTTAGTATTGCTTTTACTCATTTCTCAGTTTGTGCGCTAGAATTTGGCATTTGTGCTACTATCTCAAATAGAATCAAGCCTCTAAATCTCCTATCGATCAGCTAACATTGAGGCAAAACTGATTTAATGCTCATCAATTAAAAAAATGGTCTTGTACAGAAAATAATCCAAGGATTAATCCACACAAGTTTAATAGCTTCATATTAGCAACAAGTCACAGGAAGAGAAACTTACCTTTCCCTAAACTTTCCATTGATCTTAAACCTTCTCAATACTGTCACAATATATAACACAACCCAGTGTTCTTTCAACAAGTGACTGTTTCCAAACCAAGGTCTTGCCAGAATCGAAAACAGGTGCAAGTGGAGTTACAGACAAAAGGATAATCAATGCTGTTTCAGGGAAAAAGCTACATCACTTAAGCACAGCTGAACCTCAATTCCTGACAGAGTTTCTGGTTATTGCTATTCTTTTGTTAGATCTTATTCTAGCATACGCATCTGTTCAGCAATGCTTACAAACAGAAGAGATTAAGAGGTGGGGGGTAGGAATGAGGGCAAAAGGTTCTAGAGCAGAAAGTCTAAAAAAATAAAAAATCCTAGCATATTCTCCTGTACAAAACATACATATCAGATCTGTTTTCAGTATTTACTTCTGGATACATTTCTCACAGCCAAAACGTGCTTTTACTGTGGTCTTTGATTAGTCACCAGAAGGTGCTCTTAAATCACTAATCTGAGCTTCAATCACTACTGACCTCAGGCCTCCGAGGACAGCACTGTGCACAAGACTGTTAGTAGGTCATTAAACTGGAACGTCTTAGATTTAAAGCAAAACTCAAACTAATTCTAGCACACTTCTTTTTCAGTAAGGAAGCTGAAGGGTTACCATCTGGCTAGAGAGACGGGGCTTGTTGAGTCATTTACACAGTAAGCTTTTATGCAAAACTGGGGAGAAAAAAAACCCACAAACCCCATACACAACAACAACAAAGGCACATACCACTCAAAACAAAAAGAAAAAAACCCACACACCACACAAAACAAACAAAACCCCCACCAAACCACTTCCATGGACGCATGCTCTTTATCAAAAAGGAATAATACCCACAGAAAAATCCAAAAAAGAGAAAAATTACTCCAAAACAAGGCATATTTTACAGCATCACAAAATGTACAATTCAGAAGCTGATACTTCATTTACTTCTTTAAGAGACAAAAGTTTACGACTTGGGATATAAAAGCATAACTATTTTAATAAACAACTTGCTTAGGGGAAGAAATGAAAGGGGGGAAAAATGTGTTCATCAAAGCATGTGGTAGCTTAGCTTGATATTAAGGCCAATAAAATATAATGAGTAAATAAATCAGACTTGTTGAGTTTTACTTTGATTTGTAAATTTCCTCCCTTTTGTCCACTGTTCATCAAATTCACACCTGCGCTTATGCTTTAATATCTGTTCCCCAAAAATATGATAACTATGGACAAGGCTGTACAAAACACTAGCAGTTAGAAGCAGAATAAGGGACAATATTCTACAGAAGTTATTCTATGCCATCTCTGCATCCCATCTAACCAAAACTGAAGCAGAGCCCCTTTTCTCTTGATTTCTCTGTCCACGATGGAAGCCAGACGTGAGCTGTAACGGGAATGCATTGACCCGCTCAGCTGCAAGTGGCCAGCACAGCGCAGGGTGTTCTCAACCACACACACCTCATCACCACCCCCCCATCAAGTAGCATTCAAAACACCCTGGGGAGTTTGGAGTCAGATCCAGAGTCACAATAGATCGGGTTCACACTTCCTGACCAAAGGAGACACTCTACTTCAGTTTGATTCCGTCTCATTTTCTTCCCTTAAAATAACTAAATGAAATAGCCACTTTTTAAACACCAAGTCTAAAAATTCTCTCTATATACATGATTGAGATGGCTTCTTCAGGCTGGATTTTGGGAATTGCCGGCCTAATGTCAGCTTTTGCATTTAGTTAAAAAATAAGCTAAATCTTTGCTTACAAAGTCACTGGGAATACAAGTTTTTAATCCCTTTACATTTAAAAATGCTTTCTCTTGAATCAGCCTAAGGATCTGAGTGTTCTGATTCATAGAATTTCTTAGGCTGCAAATCCATTTACTAAGGATAGGATTATACAGCACATGTATATCATTTTACATATGATACTTCTAGGGAATTTAAACTGGCAGGACTGCTTTGAGAAGCTTTCCGTTGGTAAGCTTTACAGAATTATTTACTCATATTTCTTGCATTTCAATACAGACCCCATAGTATCTCGGAAACTTGAAGAGATCTAAAAATTTTACTAAGCTTAAAAATGAACAGAGCCCCTGTCTCAGTTACTTTGGTATAAATCTGTTACCTGTTGTAGAAAGAAGATGCAAATACTGTATTGTTGCTTAAATCATATGCTAATGATAAAAAAAATATATTCACAGTAGAATGTATATACTCTTCACATAATAAAATCTCACATTTAGGCTAAGATCACTGTGTGGAAGAGGATCGAGTCGGGCAGGTGCTTGCACAAGTGAGCTTTTCCTGTCCAGCCTTGATATAAACTCTCTGTAAATTTATGATGTGCACACACAGTTACCCTTCCTGTCTCCAGCAATGCCCTGAGCATGTTACCTCTTGCATGGGTTTGTAGACATACAGGAGTGGGTCTTATGGGCAAGTCAGAGCAAAGCCCAGCTTCAGAAACCTGTTGGAAGGTTCTCAACGCTTTTGAGCTGTAGTTCTGAACATTCTTCTCATCAGTGTTTCTGCCACTCATTAGAGAAGAGTGGTATAAAGAAGTAAAAAACTTGGCACATGCCAAAAGAGGAAAGGGAGATCTTTTTAGGTAGCAACTGAGAAAAAAGGAGAAAAAGTTAAGCTGAATTACTTGTCTGAGTGGCTAAATTGCAAATAAAAATATTTGACAGAAAGAATCAATCTTCAGAAGTAGATTTAAGCTACTAAGCAGACAACACAAAACTGAGGAAGGGGCAGGAAGCATTTTTAGTAAGCTTAGAGAGTAATTACATATTTATATAGGCTAGCAGTTTCCTATAGTCTTCGTGATTTTCTTTTTCTGTGCTATGCACAGTGATTCAGACCTGTGCTACCCACCTCTAAGCATCTGGATTTCCTCAGCACCACACTGCAGCTTAGTCTGCATGAAAGATTGATACATTTGCTGTATGTACTAGATAACGTAACAATCCAAACGAGGTCAGGAACATTTGCCCACTTCAAAATAGGTAAGAACCCTCTTTAGAAATGCATTAAATATGTTGACACAAGTGAACACTGGGACAGATGAATAAGTCATAAGGAAGCTCTGAGTAAGCCGCCTGCTATTCCATCAGAAAATACAGTGGCTATATATTGTTAGGTCACAGGCTACCTTCCATAAATGTCTGTATAAAAAGCATTTAACAGTTTCAAGCAGCCCCTGATGATGGACAAAACTGGAATGTAGAGTCACGTCTCTTAAGAATAATATCGAACAGAGTCCTCTTCCACACATTGATCTTAAACTAACAGTTATACATCAATTCCAAGTCTGCCACATTCATATTTTTAGAGTTTTGGAAGTATCTTTAAATGTTCAACACTGAGCATTATAAAACATTGCAACAGATCAGCAATCCAACATGCTTCATTAGAGAAAGAAAAGAAAGAAGAATAAATAAATGTTGAATTCAGAAATAATTTTACTTGAACATTCAGGAGTATGTGGTAATACAAAGAAACAAAACACCACACCTATGGCAAGAATTGTTCACAAAACCACTCAAAACACTGAAAAGAGACGTAGCTTACAGACAAATCCTCCATACAAAGGGCAGTCCATATACAATAAAGCTCAATCCTAAATGCTATGACATGTTCTGAAAGTACTTTTGGCACTGGTACATTAATCAATGATTGTGTTGAATATGGAATAAGATCCTACTTTGATATGAAACTTAAGCTATGAGAAAAACATAGAAATTATTTTAGAATCAGTTACAACAAAAAACAGGAAACACTAACATATCCCAGATGTTAAAAGGTTATGCTCTACAAAAATTACGCCATACTAGAGTGGTAAGTACTCAACAGAATCTATTAGGCCACATTCTTATTCTCAGTACACATGCTCTTGAGAATGTTTATTGATCAATAGGATGCATAGTACCACAGGTAAGTGGAAGTTTGCTAAAATTCAGACATTCAAAAAATTCACTAACAGCTAGTTAGTTGATTCCAGCTCAGTATGGCAAGACTTAATACTATGCATTCACTATACATCACTGGTATCATAAACAAGGAAGCATGGGAAATGTGTTGCAAAGGGGAAAAAAACCATCATCTAATCAGGCAAATTGGCCCCCTAAGGATCCAGAAAGCGAAGTCACTCTTCGTAATTAAAGAAAAAAGGTACAGTCAGCTTCACCCTCTCATCTCAGGACAAAGACAGACAACCCTACTAACATTTCATTGAATTGCTCATGAAGGGTTACTTTATCAGATCAGAGCTCTGATGAGAATAAATCCAGATGTTTTCAGTTAGCCCTCTATTCAAAAAGATGTCAAGGCTCAAAACATTAAGTTCCCAGTGGATTCTCAGCTGCTCTAATTATTCCACAGTTGCCAGGAACAGCTATTCCCTGGCTCATGCCTCTAGTAGAAGCAGTCAGCTTTCACAAACAGAAAAACAGCATAATATCCTAGTCTTCTCTGTACTGCTTGGAGGTTTTCCCCCTTTAAAAATGAGGTAAAAATATCTGAATGACAGACATCTTTGGAGTCATCATGATGTTGCTATTGAACCAAACACACAAAGTCATCATTGTGAAGAAAGCTGCCTGCTACACACTGCTCTAAGTGACACACAACTTACTCCATCTCACAAATGAGTAAAAAACCAAGAAACAAAACCAACCACAAACCCTGAAAATTTAGAGCCTTTATTCTGGGTTTATCTGTTATGCCTGCCAACTTTTTCCAGTTAGATGTTCCCAAACCCCTCTACAGTTCCTTTAATCTACAGATTTTAAATGTCACAGTTAATGAGTACGTAAAAAAACATCAACAGCAAATTTTAAGAACTCTCCAAAACTGAATTGCTTTCTTCTTACGAGTGTGGGTGGAGGATTCCTTCTGAAGTAACAAGCTCTATCTCTTTACTTTGGACAAGAAATAAAGATTGAAATATAAAGCAACAGAAATACTTCCACCTTCTTCAGATTGCAGAGCAGATTGGTTTGTTGGGGGTTTTTTAATGATCTGTTGAGTAAACACAGGAAAACCTGTCTTGAAAACGGTACTGTTTACCATCTAAAATTGAGGTGTGGATAAATTATGCAAATTCTTTTTTTCATTCATACGTTTTCAGGAGAGCAATGTTCATGAAAATCATGGATTTGTGAACAGTAATGTTGAATACACCTATGCTTTAATACCTTCTCCTGTATAAACATTACTGCTGCTCAGGGAGGATCCTGGTAAAAAAAAAATCATTATAAAACTCTCCTCCACGACACAATTCCAACACAAATATTTCTTTCGACAAGAGACACTAGCTAGATTTAACAGGTGCATAAATACTTAACGATAGGTCCATTACTGGAGTATATAACAGCACCAAAGCTTTTCATATTGGGCAAATTGCATAATTACTTTTTAAGTATCAAGTGTAACTAGGTTTTAAGCCAGTATGTATAATCTTTAAATCTTAAATAATTCCATGTAAATTTTCCATCAGTGACTACTTTTCTAGTGTAGGAAAAGAAAAGAACAGAGAAGATAGAAGAGTGTTATATACAGTCCCATCACCAGTTTGAGTATCCATATGGACATAACAGAAGAACCACAGCAGCTGTACATCCTCATTAGCACTCCAGCTGTAATCTAAGATGAAAATTAGTCAAACACACTAATTAAATTGTTACCTTTAATAACTAGACAAGCACAGAAATAATTCATATTTAGAAATTACTTTGGAAAATACATGCCATGGGATCATAAACCTGTTATAAGTAGATCTTATTTCTTTATTATTGCCAATTAGAAGTTATTCTCCAAGTGCCAGCTAGCGTTTGTTCACTTCATAGCGTCTCATGAAGTATTTCATAATTATTAATTGCATAAATAAAAGTAAGACAATTGATGGAAAGCAAATAGGGAAGCAACACGGAATATGTGTATTTCTAGTAGTATACAGGACAATTAATTTTCCATTTTAAATAACTAATATGTATGGAGGAACGAAGATTAACCTTGTGCTATTTACCTTCAAGACAACATGAAAATTGTTTTATGAGGCGGAAGTCCAAACCAGCATTAAAATGCTGACCAAATTCCAAATGAGGCTAAAATCATCATATCTAATAAAGAAATCCAATCCCGGAATTAGTGACATCTTAAAAGATAAACTAGGATGCTGTGATTATCATTTGGGATTTTCTCAGCATTACCTCCTGTCTTAATTCCACTTTTTTTAAAGAAACATATACATGACAAGGCAATCAACCATAAAACCAAAACATCTGAGATTTAATGTGTAATATAATAATCCTAGAAGAACTAATTCTTGCCCAATTTTTTTTTTTTTTCCAAAAAAAAAAAAAAAAAAAAAAAAACAACCAACCATTCTCATCTAAGGAAAATTCGGTAGATCATGTTTGTGTGAGTGTATATATATTGCAAATTTGACAAACAACTGGCAAAAACATCAGGAAGCATGAGGCACAGGAAATCAAAGATAACAAAACAAAACAAGTGTTTGACAGTTTTCACTCAGGATGATGATGTAAAGTATCATATTGCAAAAGCAAGTCAGCTTGTGGAAGTAAGTGTATAAAATCGGATAATATCACGATTTCAGCATCAACAAAATTCAAAGAACTTATTGTCCTACCTTAACAGAGACAAGAATCTCTAGCAAGAACACTGGGAAACGAAAGACTCAAGACATTAACTTACAAGTTACGCAGTAGGCACTTTATTAAATATATTAAATTATATCATTTGTCATATTCTAGCAAATATTGTACCTAAATTTAATGCAAAAAGGGAAGGAATTACTCAGAATTAATAGAGCCTATTAGTCTAGCTTCTCATTATTATATATTCATAGCTTAATCTAAAAATATGAATGTGAGGGGAAAGCAGAATAAAATGCATCATAAATTTATTAACATCACACACTTTATCTTCAATAAAGCCGCCATAAAAGAAAAAAACAATTATAAGAAGACTCAATAATAAGCTGTGCTATTAGTTAAACCTGGAGACCAAGTTAATACGGGAACCACAATGCAAGTAGCAGGCTGGACAGAAAAGGGACAACAGGTTGCCCATAAAAAAAAAAAAAATCTCAGTCTATATGGAGATTAACATTGGGTAGTGCAGGTAGTCATTAGCTCCTTAAAAAGATACTTAATGATGGCACGTGCTGGCGCAATTTATTGGCATAAAGTTGTTCACGTTGTTAGCGATGAATGTACCCTGTGCAAACAGCTAGGTGATGGTGATTCTTCACTAAGAGAAGAGAGATTACATATCGTAATTTAGTCTGTAAAATCATGCACTTAGAAGTGAGGGCAATACTTTTCAATATTCCACTGGAGAAGGGCCAGCAGCAGACTATATGCTACCAGTGGGATACAGCCGGCAAACAAAACAAAACCAAAACAAAAAAGATAAATGATCCTACAGCGTGGGATTTCCAGAGATCAGGCAGTGATCCAGATGTGGGATTTCCAGAAGCGGTCAGGCAGAAACAGTATCACAACACAGGAGACAGGCAAAGCCATATCCAGGAAACAGAATAGGAAAGATTAAACTGGAACATGAACAGAGAATGCTATTTGAGTGACTAGAAGAAATAAGAGTCTAGTAAGGAGATATTTGCTTATCCTAGCATAATAAGTTCCAAGTAAAAATATTACACTCTCTGTACATACAAAGAGGACAAAAGGAAAGGCAAATGGGAACAGCTCTTTTGGCTGAGTGACTATGGCATAAAAGTTCACTAAAGATTCTTTTATCTAAATCACATGTACAAAGTCATTAAAGTGTTGCATATGTTTCGCCTGTATCAGGAGCTAAACTACAGCAGTTGCTCTACCACGCAGTGAGCCCTCCCCAGTAGAGAAGGGGAATCACAAAAAGGAGGGGAGACATGTAGGTTGAAATGAAAGTTAATTTAATGAAACAGCAAAACTAATATTAATGCAAATATAAAGTAAAACAAAGTGATACTCAGCCCTGTGAAGGTACAACCAGAACAGCAGTCCTTGGGAGCAGAATGGGAAATGAGCCCCTCCAGGATGGGGAGAAGCATGAGGAGAAAGATAAGGAAAAGCAGCAAGAGAACCTGTTCTCAGAAAACTTCCCCTTCCTAATGAGCATAATGTTTATGGTATGGAATACATACACCTGTGAGCCAGCTCGGGTCAGCTGCCCTGGCTTTTGCCCCTGCCAGATTAAGCTCCTGGCTGACTCAGAACTGCTAACAGCCTGCAGACCGTGGCTGGCCTAGGATTCTACTGCAGCAAAACCAGGACAGGCATGCTTTTAAAAAAAGAAAAAAAAATCTGCTCAAATTTTTCTGCTCGAGTTGTTTGCAGAGTTTGGGTTGAGTTTTTTAAATATGTAACACCCCCTCCATAAAAAATGTATGATAACAGGGAACTATGACTTTGCCATATATAGGTAGCCAAGGCTTTATTTTACTGCAATAATTTAAAAAAACCCACAAAAAACACAACAAAACCAGAAGCAAAACCAGAAGCATCATATTATGCTTTCACCCATCTTTCAGGTCCCTGCAAACAACTGATGCCTTTGCCCATGAAATAGTGTACATGGACAAGTGTAGCAACCCTGCAAGGGGCTGAGAACGGAGGCAAAAAAAAAAGGAAAGAAATGAACCCTTTGCAGAGATGTCAACAGCCAGTAAATTCAATCACTGGCTGGTAGCACCAGACAGAAATCTGGAGGGAAAAGAAGGGAGTAGTTTGTAGACTGAAGGAGGATAAAGGCAGTATAAGCCTAAATTGCAACTCAAAATGCCTAGCCTTGCTATCCAGTCCTGAAGACAGCTATTCTTAACAGCCACCCTATTTTTATCCACATTGCAGCTCGTGACCTCTTCAACAGCTACGCTTCCCGGCATTCATTAAAGGACGTAATTGGTTGGATGAAGTTGAATGTCATGTCTACCCCGACATATGAATCTACCTACCTAATTCCTCAGAGATCCTGAGAAGCAATCTGGGAACGCAGCTCAGAGAACCACAGTGGCAGTGATTTTATTTTAATATATGAGCACATAAGGAGAAGATGAAACTCTTCCTCCTTCTCCTTCCCACTCTCATTTAGCAGCACAATGATTAGAGGCACTAACCCCAGATAGGGGAAATGTTTGCAATATTCCTGTAGCTGCTCTAAATCAAAGATCTAACAGCATTGAATCTGGACCTTCATGTAGACTCTAGAAATCTCTATTTTCAAGTCTATTTGTATATATGTACTGAGGTATACAAGTAGCTATACACACTCACACATATATACAGATCTATTCTAGAAATATTTTGCTTTTATATGCAAGACTTCACCTTTAAACTCATACAAATCCCTGCTGCTTTACAGACAAGCCTTTTTAATTAATCCCAACTTGCCCGCCTTCTTAATTAATCCCAACTTGCCAGAACGTTGAGAAGGCAGGCAAGTCATTAGAAAAATCAAAGCACTTGAAAAGCAAAGGGGGGGGGGGGGGGGGGGGGGGAAGG
>WEIS01067861.1:949-20442 GCA_013389965.1 Todus mexicanus | reverse complement strand
AACGACAGCAACTAATGTGTTTAAGGTATTCAGCAGTGCAGGACGATTATTTCATCCTCTCTATTGCTAATAAGTTAATTTGTAATCAACTCTTGAAAATATAAGGATGTCAGGACGATTTTTAAAAAATCAAAATACCAGATTGATGATAAATTATAGAATCTAAAAAATGGGAACACAGAATAATAAGACAGATAAGCAGATCTGCAGAGGGAAGTAGCCAGAGGTACGTAGGGAGAAAAAAAATGTATACCTCTGGATTTACATGAGAGATTAAGCTGCTTCAGACAATAGTCTGGACCCTCTATCTTGCATTGAGGCTAAGAGCTGTTCGACTAGCTCTAAAAAGGGAAACTGTCTTCAAATATGAATATAGTTAATGCCCCTTATATCTGAACTCCTGTAGATTGGAAATAACATAAGAAAATATAGTTCTTAATTTTTAAAACCCTTCACCTGAAATGAAATTGCTTTGACTATTTTCCTTTTGTTGCTTTCAGATCTATAAGAAAAATTGGAAAAAATCTTTCCTTCTTGCTGGTACCCCTACCACACACATGTGGCCTTTTCTAGAGTCTTCCAAGCATTAACCAAAATCAGCGAAGTTATTCTCTTTCTCATCTCTTTTTCCTATGCTATAATTTTATAATTTCATGGTTTGGTTACTCTGTGTTGCTCTTTTGAAAGTTCGTGGGAATATGGAGAATTCTTCAGGGATTCTTTCTGCCATAGGGGTCATATGAAATTGAGTGTCTATAGAGGTGCTTGTCACACTTAGCTAACAGGTATGCTTTAAAACCCTTTGTAAACATCAAGTAAATATAAAAGATGTGTATATTTCTGTTGTGTCCCTTTTTTCCACTATTCCCTACAAAAATATAGTAAGAAGGCACTTATCTTTAAAAGAAAGCTAGATGTGAACTTTTACCAAGGAAACATTAGTGTATTCCCGACATTTAATGGATAAGAAGAATGGCAAAATTACTGACGAATTTGTGAACATGTTTTTCTTTCTGACAAAAGTAGTCAAAGTTACAACTCCTATCCTAGCTAGCTCTCTGTCATTAAAATAAAGCAAGAGGGAAAACATTGTAAACAGTTCCAAAAGGAAATGCTAAGAAACAAAACTGCTATTATGTAAAGAGTCATCTTTTCAGGCTTAAGTGCCAGCTTGTTACAGGTGCTGAATACTTACAGGTATTTCAAAAGTGGAAGGTTCTTAAAGGCATCTGGATCTATGTAATCCAAGTTTCTAAGATTTCGAATTTCACTGTAAGAAGAGGGAGGAATGTTACCAAACCGATCATTAGTATTTGGTTATTTATCATAACAGAAACCAGCAATGTTAAAATGAAATTTCAGAGACCTAACTCCTGCAGTGCAATGAGTTTTTGTACTAGCTCAAGCCCACTGTGCTTTCTGAGTATTTTACAGTGATGATTTATCATGTGGATAGGTGCAGTCCTGGGTACTGGCTGGTTTAAGCAAGGAGGGAAGAAGCACCTGAGATTTGATTATGGATCCTTTGTCTGTATGGTCCTAAAATCAAAGCAATAGCCTGTGGTAATGGCTATTATTTTGAACATGCTGTCTGCAGAGTTGAATGAAAAGAAGAAAGCTTGAGCAAAACTTTCAGCATTGGTATATAATAATCCTGCCGATTTACAACCATGTATTTAGCTAATAATTTTATGTCCTATTTTTCTGGTTACTTCCTTCACATCTCTAATAGTATTTTGTATTGTTTTTCCTGTCTCTTTTACAGAACTCATCAGTGGATCCCAAAAGATGACTCAGGTCACTTAAATCCATTCTGAGACTTGAAATGGACACGCCATTCATGATATAGCCATATCCAGCAGTATAGAGGATAATGTATCTCTTTGATTTATACTAATGCAAAATGTAACATCGACCTCATTCCTTACATCTTCTGTCCACAGTTATGTCTTTAAATACTTCCACTCAGGTGACAGCTTGGTTTGCAGATGGCTTTTGAGACTGCACGTGTTGATGAACCAGCTTGACACTGATCATGGCTATGGCCATGCTGCGTGCTTTCTGTAGGTGTGTCGGTGGGGCTGCTGCCCCTCCAGCCATCACGATCATTGCCTGGTATGAAGATTCTTCTTCATTTTCCTGAAATGTTTGTCTCTGCCCTTAATGCAGTTTTCTTCAAACTTTCTCATTCCTGGGTTGTTTGGGTTTTTTTTTCCCAGTAGATGTCTGTCTTTTCTATCCATAAAAACAGTGAGCAGTCTGGCTGCAGCAATCATACTGTGCCAAAATTCCCTGTCTAGATTCAGTAGACCTACAAAATTTTCATCTTTGATGAAAAGACCCACCCATACCTTCCTCCATCACACGCACACTTTTCCTTTCCTGGCCTCCTTACTATCCCCGGCAGGGGTAGCCATTTTTTCATATTTGCTTTTACTTCTTTACCTTAAACCAGCTCTCTGCTGAAATAACTCTCAACCTTTCTTATTATAGGAACCATATGGGAAGAATGATTCCAATCTTCCTCCTGAGACTAGCTGTGGAGCAGCAGTGGGCTGAGATAAGCACTTCTTGGTACTTCTGTAGAGAAATCTGATGAAGATGACAGGTACAGACGGCATGGTGGTGCAGGTTGTGTGGGTGATATACTGGTCTTAAGTCTGCCCAAGAACTGGTGCTACGGGACAGGCAGTCAATGGGCAGGAACCAGTAGTATTAAATGTACTATGCCCTAACAGTGCCAAGTAACTTAAACAATATAGGTATAAGGAAGTTGAGGTTTAAGGATACTGTAATAAGTTTTACAGGACAAAATCAACCCAGCCAAGGTGTCTGAGGAAAAACAAGTAGGAAAGGAGACATAAGATAGTAGGTAAATCAGTATGTAGGTACAGGTACCAGGACTTCGGCTTCGCTATATACTGTTGTACTGACAAAACAGTTCTGCTCCACCTTTCAAGTCTTCAATTTTTACTCTGTTTACTCCAACATTTCAGGGAGACAAGGATTAACCTTTTACTTGCATGTTAAGCTGACGTAATTAATAGCTATACTACTGCTGCCACAGTGCTGTATTGAAATATTTTTCATATCTGTTAGCTTCAGTACTGTGCTGTGTTCAGAACAGTACTGTGTCTGCATTTAAAAGAAAACTTCTCAGTGTCAGTTTCCTGATTCTCTCAAATAATTTCATTAGTTATGTAGCTGTCACACCCCCAACACTGACTACATTTAAATACTGGACTCAAGAGCTTCCTGGCTTGATAGTCCTTTGTTATGGACCAAACATATTCCACAAAAAGACAGTCTTCAGATCAACCTTCAGCTTTGGAAATGAGTAATGCAATGGAGTACCATAGAATCATCAGGGTTTGGCTTGTTGCCATTCAGAGTATTCTGCGTAAATTATCGGGGGGGAGGGGAGGGAGGGCAGGCGAGGTGTACGGAAAATAAGAATTTGAAATCTACAGATGGTACTAAAATTGGAAGCACAAGATAATGCAATAAGATTCATTCAGATTTTAATTTATTAAGTACCTGGGCCATGAGAGGGCACATGCTATTTAACAAAGGCAAATGAAAACTACCAGATGAGACCGTTGGCACAGTAATCAGAGAAAAGCTTAAATAATGTGGGTAAGGAAAACAATATGATTTAACTGAATGTGGAGGAAAGGTTCATTTCTCTGCTGTTCTATTTCCATGAGTTTGTAATGCTGGGGTTAGGAAATAAGTATACTTTAGTATATATTTTATTGACACTTACATTTCATCCTACCCTTTGTGGTACAGAGGTTTCTTAAAGCCCAAAAGAGAGAAAAGGGCCTGTTGTGGAATGCACTGCAGAAATCAACAGACAGTTGTTTAGAAGTACCTACCCGAAATAGATGAGAAAGAGGATGACAAAGGTATAAAAAGGTAAAGGCAATCTGACCAAAGTGAATGCTATGCTGAAGAAAAAAATCAGGAGGAAAATCCAATTCTCTGTACTTCTAGTCCAGTCAAACGTGCCTCTTGCACTTGACTGACTGACCATGTGGCCTCTCATTTTATATGTGTGAAAAAGACAAAGTTCTTCAAATTCAGTTTCATTCATGAGTTGTGCTGCTATCATTGTTTTGGGTACTCAGAATACTGGAAGGAGCTGCAGAGAAGGGGAAAAGAAAGACAATTTTTCTTCCCCAGGTATTTTTTCCTGAGAAACAATGACCTGATTACAAAAGTTTTTTCTTTAGTGCAATATTACTAAGCTGCTAGTCTAGTTGTCTACTAGTAAGGCAACTACACAGAGACATTGACACCTAATCAGACACTTCCACAATTATATCTAAAAAAAATAAATACTTATGCCATTGTAAGGGAGAGACAGTTCTGAATTTGTAAACACGACATTTGTCTCACAGATGTACTTAAAAAGGGTAAAGACAGAAAGAAGGATCAAGAAACCGCTGTGAGACCAATTTAACACAGTTGTGGCAAAAAGACCTCACAAAGTCTTGGCCATGATTTTCATCTTCTTAGAGGGGGGATTTTACCATTAATTACAAGCAGAATGAGATCTGGCCCATTAACATACAGCAGGTTATCAGTATCCTTATTTTGCAGAAGTTGACAGGCACAAGTTCATAAAAAATATGACCTGTGGTTAAAGAGAGCTGAGGTCTGGAAGGAACACAAAGTCAGGACAGAGGCACATGAACTGAGTAAGGACCAAGAAAATGGAGCACTGAAGATGAAAGCTGAAGCATGCTGAGAGGCTTGGCAGACAGAAATGGTCACGAACGCAGGATACCTACTCACATGATACTTGACTCAAGCCAAAGCAATTAGTTCCTCCCTTCCACAAACACTAAATTTTCTCCTAAAAAATTCTTATATTTATAGCCAAATGTTTTTAAAATGAAACTTTGTGTGTAAGTTTAAGTTAGGGTAAAAAGTTAGTTTATATAAAGCTGCACTTTATGAACATAAAGTCCATGAAAAATAACCTGTGAAATTGAAATTCTGTGAAGTGACTCCTTTTGAAATCAGTTAGAGTAACTTAAATCTCCTTTAAAATATGATATGATAATCTTTGCGCAGTATTACTTCAGCAATACTACCTTGAAAAATACTATGCAAGTGGAGAACATTAAACAAATGCATAGCACAACTTATACATATATCCCTGAATAATAATGTTCTTCAGAAAGTAAATCAAACCAAACAATGATAAGTGTTAACAAATCAGAGGAGTTATGGAAGCAATTCAGAATTTATTTTTTAAAAAAATAATTATAATACATAAATTGCTTTATATATCATAAATTTGTTAGATGCCTGGATATTCCCTGATTAAATAATACATGTGCCTTACTTCCAAACAGATTTTTAAAACCTGGTAAGTACCTTTGAGTGCAAGAGGTAACCCTTTGTAGGCTATCTGCAAAGGTTTGGGGTTTGTGTATAGCTTTTGTGAGCAGATTTATGGTGTCTTGAGTAGTATTTTTGGCTCTTGCACGGGGAAAAAAAATAAAAATCTCTTGTATGTCTGAGTAGAGTTTCGTGGTTTTTTTTTTTTTTTTTTTTAGTACCTTATAGGAAATACAAGGGCTTCCCCACATTGCCATAATCCTTACATAGCAGATCAGGAAGCCCCCTCCCCCCCACTTTCTACACAGCCTGTGCTTTAGGTGACGTGAGTGTAGGTGCCCATGAACTCTACTGACTCTGCCCAGGCTGGAGCTTCCTGGTCATGGATGGCACATCCAGGCCTCAGATCTGGCATGGGCATGATAGTGCTGTGATTTTGGACAGTGCTGGCACGCTCTGGCCTGGCTCCAGGGGAGCTGTTGACAGAGGTGTGCGAATGTCAGGGGGCACTGGTTGTCCTCCCAGGCAGGAGTATAAATGTGTTGGGGATGGTTAGAGACTGGAAGCTGACGAGAGAAAAGCTTCTGCTCATATTCCTTGCCAACCCTTTAGGTAGTAGAAAGTGATGCTAACTAGGCAGTGCTACAGAGCAGATCGCAAGAATGAGTGCCTTGGAAGGCACTGGCAACACCAGAGCTCCATCCAGCACTCCTTCAAACTAGTCAGACGTTTAAAGGCGTGCACTTTGTGGAAGAGTTCTTTATGTTCAAAGGCTTATGTTGCATCGCCCTTTGAAGGAGATCAGTTTTATGTTATGAATTGAGATCCCAAGGGAGATTTTTCTAGTCCATTCTCCACTTTGAATCTAGTACAGAAACTAGAGAATAGCTATCTAGCCAGCTTTTTCACAAAGCCATTCTCAAGAAACCTTTATATCCGTAGAATTTTAATAGACAAGATACTGCACTGCCTATTGCATGGAAGAATCCTGCAATGGAATGTGATGGCCCAAGAGCATTTTATCTTTAACTTCTAATAAGGTGAACCACAGAACAGTTACCACGTGAGAAATTTGTAGTGACAAATGCTTCATTCATTGCATATAAAATGTGATGCCAGTAAATATTTCATTAAATGTTCATTTGTGTTAAACCAGAAATCCTAAAGAAACAACAACTGTGAAAGAGGAGGAGAGAACATGAAGACAACAGGCCTGGAAAAACCATCTGCAGAAGAGGGTATTCTAACCAAAGGTAAGTACTGTTTTCAAACCAAAGCCTCCTTGTGAGAGATCCTCTCAGGAGTATTACAGGACTGAACTAGTTCTCAGGATCCTGGACTCTACTTCTACCTCTGCTTGTCAGGTACTCTTAGGGGAGGCATTTTCACTTTCCAGCGTTAGTTGCTCTCTATCTACGGTAAAAGTAAAGATATTATCTCTATTTTTATTAAACTTTCTGATTCACACTGTGTAAAGTAAAAGGGAAAAAACAGAGAAAATAGAGCAGGGATAAAAGATCATCTAGTTCAGTCTCTTTCTCTCAGTGAAGATTAAATAGACCTGTGGAGTTTCTGATTACGCAGCCTTAAAGGCCTCTAGTGATAGGGACAATGTCCCCAGGAAAAAATTTCTAGCGTTTACTTATGCTAACCATGTGAAAACATTTCCTAGAGTCTGACATGAATCTTGCC
Source organism: Todus mexicanus (assembly GCA_013389965.1). NCBI lineage: Eukaryota > Metazoa > Chordata > Aves > Coraciiformes > Todidae > Todus > Todus mexicanus. Next base: position 13,398 of record WEIS01067861.1, on the reverse strand, counting down.
TAATCTAATTTAAAGTTTTGGGGTTTTTTTGCTTTGTCAAACATCAGTGTGGAAAATGAAGTGTAGTTTTCACCCCTATCAACAACCTTAAAAGATATATTTGCCTCTGGCATGTATTCTTTCTGGATACAAAAGTCCTTCCTCTCTGAAAATGTTTTCTGGGTCTGTGATGACCAACAGTGCTCTCCCAGGGAACCTCTACAAACACAATTTTTCTCTGAAATACGCCAAACTGCAATTCATCTGAGCTTTAAGACGCTGGTCATTCATTTGGATCAGTAATGGAAACATGGAAGAATAACAGATGCAGGATTGATCCTATGAAGCTCATAAATACATTACCTTCTCATTTTGACAGAGTGCTTCTGAATGACGGGAACTCCCTGGATGCAGGTTATCCTACCACTTTTGTAACTACCCTAGTACATCATTTGCTGAGGATTGGTCAGAAAAAAAAAAAAAAGAAGGGTATAAAAATACTTCCCAGAAGCCTTTGTCCATAACATTCCCATTCCATTTAATAACCAGATAAACACTCTTCATTTTACTAGTTCACTTGCCGATTAATTACTTGATATTCCTCATATCTCCAGCTAGTGCCATTTTGCTCTGTGCTCTGGCCTCCTGATTTTATTTCTGGTGCTTATATTACCATTTAACACTCACCTTCAGTAATTTGACAGAAGTAATTCTTAGCTGCCAGTTCATTGCAACTTGCTAACAAGTTCATAATATTTTGCACTACACTTTCTTACACTTCTATGGAAGGATACAGAAGAGGAAGGGAACTGAAATGATGTAGGCAAAGAAAGCACAAGTCAAAAAAGAGACTGACTCCACTTTACAGAGAAAGGAAATGAGAAAAGGAATATTTACTTATAAAGGAGACAAGAAGGACAATTCAGACATCAACATGTATGTTATTTCCACACGTTCCCAAATTTACTTTATCACTGTATTAATTTATTTATTTACAAAACTTACATATGAGTGACTTTACTTAAACTGTTGAAGGAATGGGCCTCCAGACTCTGAAGTGTTTCATCTATGGTGATGTAGCTAAACACCAGCAAACAGAAAAAGAAACAAGTCTCAGACCTTGGCAAGCCATGGCTAGTACCCATCATGCCACTTTATTTTTCCTCACATTCATTTTCTTATCCAAATGCCATGACACTGCCAGACACATGGACAGTATCTGAGGGAGGAGCTTTTGACAGGACTTTGATTGTGGCTGATACCTTAGATGCACACTATACTTCAGAATACACTTAAATAAATAAAAAAACCCCACCCCACAACAGCGCTATTAGGCAGCAAAAGTGAACATCCATATTTCACATTTCAGAATCATATTTCTTCCCTTTTACCCCTGTAAGATCACCTGTGAGTTCTTTAACTGGATCTAGCCCTCAGGGAAATTGGCCTATTTCTCTGTAGTGAAGAATTAAAAAGGCCATCACTGCAACAATTGTCACGATTTCTTTAAAGAGAAACAGATCATCAAGGCAACTGATGCTTTAAGATTGATGAAGACATAAAGGTGCTCTAATATGAAGTTAGAGAGGTATCAAGCCATATAGTGAATGTTGGAAAGGACAGACTGTTGTAAATTCTGGAATAGCATTTAAAAGAGGTATTTCTGTATTTAATTTACGTTTCTAATCTTATTTTATATCATATTTCTAATATAGAGATATTTAAGAATAATTTGAATGCCTTGTGTATTATTATTATTTTTAAAATATTTAAGCACTATTTTTTGATACTCTTGATTGAAGTTACTCAAGTTTTTAATATTTTGCATGGTTACACATACCCTGAGCAACTCAATCGTTATTTTAAATGCATAGAATTAAATTGACTAAAGAGTCTTAGATGTCAATTTTAGATGTCAAAGTCAAATAAAATGTAATAATAAAAAGACTGTATCATATGCTTTTCCTCCTTTTTAATCAGAACACATGCAAAGACCTGGAATAATGGAATCATAGAATGGTTTGGGTTGGAAGGGACCTTAAAGATCATCTACTTCCAAACTCTCTGCCAATCATACTTAAAAAATATCTAACTGGCATTTTACATCAATTCTAATTGGGTTGTGTTCCTTAAACAAAACAGTGAAGGTTTTTAACATTCATTTAACATTCTTTCCATTTTTTCCAATGACAGTGCTAAGAGCAATAATAGTAAATAGCAAATATATGATTACTTAACCCACAAGAGCTTTTTAATGCAATCAGATTATTATTATGGATCAGATTTTTTTTTTTTTGGTGAAAATCTTAAAGAAGATAAATCTTTATTTCTTGCAATGAATATTTTTAAATATTTAAAACATTTTTAAAAATTGGAAAGAATACTTTGTATCCAGTACATGCTCTAACAGCCAGCAGATGACTAATACCACTAAGTATTCCAAGAAAATTAATGTCCTCTCCAGACTGGAGCTAAAAGCCTATATTACCTGAACTTATTTCAACTCTTCTGACATGAGATTTACTTTTTATTGATCACTTTGGAGATGTATGCAACAGTGTTTGAAAAGATACCAGAAAAGTAGCTAATAGAGATTGTATGAACAAGTGATTCTCTTTCTACAGTAATACTGTTTTTACAAAGTTATTTGTGTCTTCCAAAAGGAAGACAATAAAGGAGGAATAAAATAAAGTATTTCCAGTATGTACCTCTGTAATTGACTATTGCAGAGTTAGATGTTTATGTGCGATGCTTTAATTTTATTTTCCTGTAAGCAATATATGTCTGTTGCCCAGGAAACTGGAGTTTCAATTGTAAAAGAAAATTAATTGTTATATTTTAACAGTCTACATTGTAACATACCAAAAGACAGGTTGTATCAATGACACATTAAAAAATAAGTTGCTCTATATAGCAAACAGCTATATATAAATAGGCTTGACAGCAAATGAGATTAAAAATGGGTAATGAACAAACACTGCATCTGCATGCTGAGGCTAGGAATTAGAGAATACTTGTTGCATGCTCTGTGATTAAAATGGGTCACCTTACATCAGGCAGGCAAGTGTTTTTTTGTCACGTATGAGAAAGGGCAGAAGAGCAGCAATGGGGATTCCTCCTCCCCTCCCTCGTCCCTAAAGCCACCACATCCCTTCTCACTATGCTGCATGTCACATTTTTACTATACTGCCTGGCTTGAAGCTGATTGAGTTACAGTTTTATATCTCCTATCTGTGGGACAAAGGTGGGAAGGAATCAGCTTATTTTCTTTGTGTGCTGAACTCCACTATTCTGCTACATAAGGAAATATATTTGTATATGTGAATTAAACCACGTCATCATTGATGACAGGGAAATGAGTACTTAGTTTTATTTGCTTTAGTGTCATCTAGATGAACACTGAAAAAACACACAAACACATTCAAAATGTCCTGTGAGACAGGAATGTCAAACAGAAATATGTATTAATAGTGCATAAACATTTGCTTCCAAGTGTTCAGGGTGCTTTCAAAAACCTTTGGGCTCTGGCTAATGAGCAAATAATACAACACATTCAATGTAAGAAATAAAATTCATAGCAATCAGAATGGAAAAGGACTTGCATCAGAAAAAGACAGAAAGAGTGTTTAAATTCCCATTTTGAAAGCATAATTCAGCTCCTCCTCTCCCTACCAGTTGTGTTAATTGCAGGATTTCAAAATGCCTTCAAAACCCATTGTGAATACAGTTATAGCTTAAACACCAGCTGCACAACTTCAGGGCAAGTCAGTTTGCAGATAACACTTTTAGCACCATTGCCCATTCAGAAAGAGACTGAGAACACAGGATTTGAACCAGATCAGCACACGGCAGCAGCCGCAAGGCTGTCTGCCTGTTCTTATTTTCTTCCTTCTCCCTTTCTCCACCTTTCATCTCTTTTTTTTCCAGCCTCAGCACGCCCAGTTGCTCCTGTTCTCTGCTGGGGCATCTTGGTGTCGTGTGGGGTAGTTCGCAAGAGGACAACCAGGAGCAGGTAAGTCAACTAAAGCCCTGAGTTGGGGCTGTGCTGTGCGTATGGGCTGGCACTGGGGAGCAGGGGAGGTGTGGGAGCACCTCAGCGCAGAAGCATGCTAGGTGTGGGGAGCTGCGTAGAGGCACTGGCTGTGGGACAGCAGTGTGCACTGGGCGTGAAAACGCGCTGTGTTGCACAGAGAAAAACAGAGCCCAGTGGAAATGTTGTGCTTTGCATGGGGCTGCTGGCAGACAGCACTGTGCAATGGGGAGTGCTACTTTGCATGTAGAAGCTGTGTAGAAAATTGCTCAGGGAGCTACAGGTCAAGTGTCTGTAAGGTACTCATGAATGCAACCCCAAAGCATCATCCTGAGCCCAGGAAAATGGTTCCTTATACTTGACCATAAAAACATTGGAAGTTCAACCTATCCTAAGTCAGTAGGAATTACCAGGCAAAGCCCTTCTACCAAGGCTGAATGTATTTGGGACTTTAAAGATGTAACTTCAGTTATACTGATACATTTCTGTCCGCAGATAGCTTTGCACTTGAGCATTTCATTAAAATGCTTTTAGTTTCATTCTTGCGGCAAAGCGGGACAGGGAAACAACCTGTACTTCTGGCTGTCAAGAGCACATAGCTGTGCATTCATTTAAGAGGAACACTAGCTCTAAGATTTTTGTTTAAATAAGGTTCATAGAGAGGACAACTACATTTTCTATTTGGTACAGAGGGAAAAAAAGTTTATTTGTATAAATTATATAGTAGAAACCATACAGCAAAATGAAGTGCTATATTCAGAGCAGTAAACACAGTCTCTGTCACCCTATGGAAACTTCAGAACGTTTTCTAGATGAGTTTACGAAGCAAGGAATGATCTGGTAATTTTCACTGCTGATGGAAATTATGGGCTGGGAAAGGCAAATGAGACATGTGGTACATTACAGACCAAGACATACACACAAAAGCTGTAGTTAAAAGACAAGTACTGGCTCCTTAAACTAAAGTTTATATCAAGAAGGTGGGAGTTCGTAATTCATAGTAGTAGTAATGCTATAAGAAAAAATCCAGAAGGGCATTGACACTATTCAATTTTAAACTGCTGTTTAGTCACAGAATTCACAGAATGTTAGGGATTGGAAGGGACCTCGAAAGATCATCTAGTCTAATCCCCCCACCAGAGCAGGATCACCTAGACCAAGTTACACAGGAACTCGTCCAGGTGGGTTTTAAATGTCTCCAGAGAAGGAGATTCCACAACCCCCCTGGGCAGCCTGTTCCACTGCTCTGTCACCCTCACTGTAAAGAAGTTTTTCATAGACTTTTTCAAATTAACAAAAGAAAGAGAAATGTGGTAATCTAGAAGGTATTGCATAGCAGGAGAAGGTATAATGCTACCACATTAGGTCAGATTTTAGGTAGGTTACTGCTATATTCGACTGTATCTGCTATTTTCCTACATATAAACGTGGAGTAAAGCAGGAGGAAGGTAAAATTCCATATTCAGATATGTACCAGCAATCAAGAAGAAGAAACAAAGGTGGGACAACTTTGTTTCAAGACTGCAGACATCCATGAGAAGCGAAGTGCAAGGGTAGCTACTTTCAGTGGGGCAAATTTTGATGTTGAGGCGAACAGGTAGAGGCTGCTGGTTGTGCATTTATGGATTGTATCCATACATATGTTTACATACAAAGGAAGCTACACAAGGAAGTCCCTCTCACGCAACACAAACACTAATGTTTTGATTAAAGTCCATCCCTAGTTTAGAAATGCCCCAGGGTCTCCAAATGAGTTATGAATCATGCTGAGAGATGGAAACAATTTTTTAGCCACAATCAGCAATAGAATATGCTAATCGTTATGAATGAAACCATTTCTCATATTTTAAGAACTGCAACCAAGGAAAAAAACCCCAAGAAACATCAAAACTCCACAGTTTCATACCCTTATTTATCACATCTACTTCAGTAAAGGTGTGCTCTTATCCAAAAATGCCTAGTATGCCTTCCTATAGGTGGTTCAGGTTATAAACAATAGGATGATTACCTGCAGTTCTAAAATGTAAGTGGTGAGATGGTGAAGGTGCAAGAATATTTTTATTTCAGAAGTTTTTATACACAAAGACAGAATTTTGGAGAAGGGAAGTGATTTTTAATAAAGGAGCTAAAAGAATAATATCAGAAACAGAACTTACATCCTAGAGATGTTGGGGAGATTGGAAAAGGCGTCACTTGGAATTGTTGTTAAATGAGTTTCCATAAACCTCCTATAGAAATAAAAGTTTGTCAGTTAATATCCTTTGGTAAGTACAATTTAACATTAAAAAGTTCTACACAACTCCAGCTCTGCTCCAATATTTCTATTCTTACCTTCCCTTTTCACAATGGTTCCATCTTTGCCTCATTTCTATTTCTGTTTCATTATGTAACTTGGTCTTTTGTCTAAGTTACAATATTCTGATTGTCTCTCCTAGGAACTCAGCATTCAGTGGTAATGATGGACCTTCCAAAACTCCAGAACATGACCAGCAAACGTATTTGCCCATTGGAGTAAATTAACTATTAAGAGTACAAGCATTCTTTTAATCATTTCAGGCTTCACAAAGATATCCCATCCCTCATTCCAAGCAGGATATTCAGGTATACTAGACAAAATTTAATTACAGCAATTGCATACTGCCTCCACAGAATTCTCCATATACTCTGTACAAAATACAACATTCTTCCTCCCTAAACCTCTGATGTGGATGTGGCACGTACATTGTTACTCTTTTAGCTTAAGCCTAGTTAAAGATTCACTTCAGGAGAGAACAGAACTATGTATCTTACCCATCTGCAGGAGGTTTCCGATAAAGAGGCAATATTTAAGGGAGATTCTTATCAACAACCAAATTCTTAACAGAATGAATCTCTAGCAGACTGACTTCTCCAAAATAAAAGGAGGAAACGCTTTGGAAAATCAGCCTGTTAAACTTACAGTTAAAACCTGTCTTTGCTGGTGAGGTGATCTTTGGTTTTCCAGTACATCTGCAAATACACTTACATAATTGATAGTCAGTGAATAGTCTGAAGAATAATCAAGAAGAAATGATAAACTTTTCCCATAGCTGCTGTTTAAGAACAGTTCAGTAGAAAATAAATAAACAAATTATGATGATTTCCTAATTCTGGTTTTTGCTTCATAAAGTGAAGTATCTGATTATAATAATTATATTTAATTTACACAGACAAAAATATTACCACCTTAAGATTTATCATGCTTCTGGAACTTGCATGCAAGAAATAAAAATATCTGTAGAAACTACTAAAATTTCCATCTTCAGTAAAAATATAAATTGAGGATGTACACTCCTATCATCACAGGGGAAGGTTCTACTTCCCAAGTATATGTCCCATAGTCCATATACTTGTTACAAGAATGAGCAAGGAGAACCTAAAGTCTTCTATTTTTCCAACAGTGGGTTGATGCTTTTCGTAACCTGAGGCCACCCAGCTCCCACTGAGTCTCCAGCCAGGGGAATGTCAGCTGGTCCAGAGGTACACTTTCCCATTTCCCTGCACCCACAGCACCTCAACACCCATACCAGTGCTCTCCATCCTTCCTCCTCCACTTCATACAAATGCTTCCTTCTATTACCACAGTCCTAGATAAAATATTTGTAAAAACCAGCTGTTTTAGCAAGGTCAGCCTGCTGCTTATGCTGATTATGCAACCCTATGCACCACTATCTGCTGAGGGCCAATTGGCTGGAAAGCAGCTTTGCAGAAAAGGACCTGAGGGATGTCAAGTTGAACATAAGCTAGCAATGTGCCCTTGCTGCAGTGAAGCCTAATGGTATCTTGGGCTGCATTAGGAGGAGAAAGTAGTCCTATGGCTTCTTCCTGAGATTGTTAGAACTCAGAAGCCAAGGAAAACTTAGTTTAAGCAACTCCTAGCTATCCAAGCTCACTTTTAACCTCTCTTATCACTCTGGTGCTCTGTTCACCTAAAAAACCCTGACTCACTTGATAGCTACTTCCCATCACCAATCATTACAGAAACTAGTACTTAACCTATCACATGTAAGGCCATGTTCCAGAAAAGGACGAATTTAAACATCCTAAGTCTCTTCTTGACCTCCTGCTCTTATGTCTGATACTCATCCCTCTCTGTTTTTGTCAGATAATGAACAAAGTCAAACCATCATTCATGAGCTACACATGGGCTGAGCTCACATTAATCTTTCATTGACATACCTGAAGTGAATACATTCCATCAGAAAAGCCTAGAAATTCTGTATAATAATTATGAATCAATTATGTCAAAGCTGCTGTATTATGAAAGGTCTCTGCATTTATAAATTTCTAGACAAGGCTTTTAATACTTCAAGAATACACACAATGAAGAAATGTAGTCTTAAAGGCTATATTTTGACTGAATAGCTGATAAAATTATTATATGGTCTGGAAGTAGGAGTATCATATGTCTTCCTGCCTATCTGATAGAGTTTAAAGATATACCAACATTCTGCAAATATGACAAAAAACCTGTACCACAACATATGGGATACAGGATGTGTTCATAAAGAAAAAAGACACAGTAAAGTATAAACAGAAAGGAATCTTAGGCAGAAGAAGAGAATAGCCTGTTCCATGACAAAAACTTAGTTGTAAGGTGAAAGAGCATCAGAGATTGTTAGCAAAACAAGTTCATATAATACAGCTAATGCATAACATGCTACGTAATAGCACATGGCATATACTGACAAAGTAAGCGGTGTTTATTAGCTGCCATACTTCAGCTACTTGCTGTCTTAACAGATTGCTGACTGAGATCAAAGAGACAATGTTTATGCAGACAATAAAATGGAGTCAAGGAGCCAGGGCCAAACTTGTTTGTGTACAACCACCTGCAAAGTTGCAGTTCCTGCTGAGTTTTAAAAACACACGTACTGATATATTACTGCTAATTTTAAGTGACCTTCTAAAGTAATTTAAAACTTTACAGAAAAAAAGAATAATTGGTGTTTCAGTCCCTGTTTGCCAAGTGTGAGTCTGTAGATAATTTTTGGTCGGAGACCACCGGGAACCAGTGGTGTGTAGGAGCTTGTGGGATGGAGAGTAATTCTTTGAAGTGGGAAGAAGACTGTCTGAGAAATCTCTCAACCGAAACAGTCTAAGATGGATTAAAACTGAGAGTAATGTAAATGTTGGTAATACTGAAATGTTTTAGTTATTGCTGAGCAGAGCCTGCACAGTCAAGGCCCTTTTCGTTTGTCACGCCACCAGCAAATAGGCTGGGGGTGCATAAGGAGTTGGGATGGGACATAGCTGAGATAGCTGATCCCAACTGATTATGCTCTGCATAATATAACAACAGTGAATAATTTTTTTAATACTTTTAAACTTCACATGTTTGAATCTCTCAAACAAAATAACAACCCCTGGTTTTCAACCTCCTTCATTTAATCATACAATGGACCCCACTATGAGAAAATACATATTGTAATGCAAATGGAAACATTTGCTGAACAGCAAATATTAAATTGTTTACTTAAGCTATTTATTAAAATACCTATTTAGATTAATTCAACATTCATGCTGCATTAGATTTCCCAAATCTGCTCTGAGAAGAAAACTGCACAAAGTATGTAGCACTTAAAATGCCATTTCTTATATACACTGAATTTTGCCCCAAACGCTCATGTGTTTTCTCTCCACTTGATCATTTCAGTGCACAACAGCCTGCAAAGAATTCCACCTGTCTTGGTTTGAGCTAGAACAGAGCTAATTCTGCAGCTACACTGACAGCCACTGCGGCCACTCCAAAGAGCATTGTCGCTGCTCCAGCTTCAACAAAGAGCACCGCGGCTACTCTAACTCCAGCAACGAACACTGCAGCTACACAGCCAGCTACTGTGGCCACTCCCACGTAATCTACACAGATACTAGTTGTCCTTGTGCGGTGAAAGAAACAAAAAACTCAGGTATGTCATTCATATAGCCCATTTTGCCCTATGATGGATGAGACAGAGGGTTCTTCTCAAACGGAGCCATTGGAGGGGAAGTCAGAACTAGATGTGAAGGTTGACACCACTGTGACTGGGAAAAAACACCTAAGAAAGTCAGATCTCCCAGTGTCTGATGATCTGTGAATGGTCCTTCTAAAGCAAGCCCATTGAATGAGGAGTCATCAGATGCAGAGGTAATTGTTCACCCTTTATCTGTGGAGTTGCAAAATGTGTGAAAGGACTTTGCTGTTGTGAAGGTCACCACCTGGTTGCTCTGATGCTGGGATAATGGGGCAATACCACAGACTTGGATGGTAGAGAAGCCAGGCAGTTGGGATCCCTGGCCAGAGACAGAGGCATTGACAGGGCACTCGTGAGAATGAACAGCACTCTTAGTCTCTGGAGGTGACTCTATAGTCAGCTGTAAAGACCAGGTATCCCTTTAAGGGTGATATTGAATGCTGCCTGAGCAAATGGACTACCATAGCAAAATGTACTAAGTACCTGAGAGAGTTAACTGTGTGACAGGTGATTGATGGTCATTGATAGTAGACTCTGATGCAATCCCATGCCAGTGACCTGTGCTGTGGAAGTTTCACAGACTGTCCCATCAATGTGTTCCCACCCATTGTCAACAATGATCTAGGGAAGAGATGGTGAGATACCAGCTGTGACTAAAGTGCTAACAGAGTATGCCAGTATGAAGACAGTCTCTCTGGCCCCTGCAGGCCTCTGTACGGCCATAGCTATGAAAATGGCTACGGAAATCAATAAATCATCTGAAAAACTGTTTGAAAAGCTAGACAGGAGGGAGAATAGATTCTATGTGGTTCCCATCTAGAAGCTGATCCATCAATTAGAGGGCCAAAGAGCGGCTAGCAAGGCTCACTCCGCCTTTAACAGTCCTACATGACTGGCACGAAAATCTACTTGGGGGTAGAGACTAACAGTAGACTACTGTGGCCTGACTTAACTCAGTTGCAGCCTGTCTGCAGCAATCCCTGCATCTACTCTGAAGCCCTAAATTAGGAAGTAAAAAGCATCTAGTTGGCCATGACAGAGTTGAGAGGGCATTATCTTTTAGCAGGAGCTAAAGGCAAATAGCAAAAAATCCATGTGAACCAACATTCCTCTCAAATATAAATTGTTTCACATTTTCCATATGAAGAAATACATAAATATGTCTAACCATAGCATTTAACCACATATGCATCATCCTCAGCAGTATCTGTAATATTACTTCTGTAAGATACGTTAGGGAAGTAAATACATATTTTACACACTTAGTTGCTTAATTTTAAAACATTTTTTTAAAATGCCTGTCTACAAAACATAATAAATGCGAACAGCCAAAGAACTTCAGATTAAAATGCCATGATTTATGATTTGATTCATGGCAACAATAGCTCCAAATATTTTAATGAATTATTCTCTCCAAAGACAGGGGAAAAAAATGATCTCTACGTGAAACAAAGTAAGAAATTTTCCATACTAATTTCATCTTCTGCAAAAATTATGACAAGCAATGTCCTTGTAGCTTTTATATAGGATAAATAACTATGACAGCTAAGATAATGGCTAAGTAAACAATTATTGACACATTCACTTCTAGTTTTTTATATTCAAGTAGACCAAACACAAACTAAATGAACTTAATTTATTTTTTTTTTTTTTGTTATTCTGAAATAAATACATCATTGTCTTTCAGTGATGCAAAACCAGCTATAATAACAAGGCATGTCACATGGTGAAACGCATGCTGAGTTTACCAGAAGGCGATTACCACCTAGTGTCTCATACTAGTACTACCCACGTGGTAGGAGCAAGGGCAGACTCACACAACAAAGCAACTCTAAAAGTGAAAAATCGCTTCTGAATTTGCTTGAAGACTACATAGCTACTTTCTCACAATTAACTAGCAGTCCAAAAGAATAACATAAAATGTATGGCAAAGCTGGCCCAGCCCTAAGAAATTAAGAAAACACTACAGCCTTTCAGAATGAGAGCATGCAGGTCAGCATTTGGGACAATTCTGTATTGAAAGTAAGTTCTCGGTGCTAACACATCCTCTTCCTGCATACCAAGGTGCATCTGGATGTTGTCAAACTGACAGGCAAGAATTCAGGTTGGTTATGGGCTAATATATAGCAAAAAGAAAACAACAATCCATAATGCCAGAGCTTATTCTTGCTCAGTTTGTGATCACCCACTGCTTCTTGCTGGATTTGAGCTAAAAATGAAGACTTTACAGGAGACACTGACTCTACTGAACATTATCTTCCATTTACCAGCAAAACAGTAGGTTGCTCATGTCATTTAATAGATTTCAGGACTGTTGGAGCTGAAGAAAGCATGCCATTTAAATACCTACGAGGAAGAGGCATTTAATCCTAAGCAGCTGAGATACTGAGAACTGCAAAAATCATGGTAAAGGAAGAGTCCTACAAGGAACTGCACTAATGCAGGAAACTGCTGAAAGATGCTGGCTG